>KQ061746.1:89904-149912 GCA_001008035.1 Atkinsonella texensis | reverse complement strand
TGTTTTTTGGTGTTGTGTGTGAGGGTTTTATTTCATTTTATTTCATTCATTAAAAAAAAGAAAGAATAAGAAAAAGAGAGAGAGGGAGAGAGAGGGAGAAAGAGCTCACCTAGGGCCTGTTCCTCCGCCCACAAAGGTCGTTATCCCCGACGCGAGCGACTCGTTCGCCTGCTGCGGACAGATGTAGTGTATGTGAGTGTCGACGCCGCCAGCCGTGACAATCTTGCCCTCTCCGGCAATGACATCGGTGCAGCTGCCGACCACCATGTTGGGCGTCACGCCATCCATGACGTCCGGGCTGCCAGCCTTGCCGATGCCCACAATCATGCCGCCCTTGATGCCAATGTCGGCCTTGTAGATGCCGGTCCAGTCGACGATGAGCGCGTTCGTCACCACCGTGTCGAGCGACTCGGCGTCCCGGCGGCCGCTGGCCTGGCCCATGCCCTCGCGGATGGTCTTGCCGCCGCCAAACTTGCACTCGTCTCCGTAACAGGTCATGTCGCGCTCGACCTGGATCCAGAGATCCGTGTTGGCCAGCCGGACGAGATCGCCGGTGGTGGGGCCGAACATGGTCGCGTACGCCGTCCGGTCCATCTGGAGCATGTCCATGTGCGCGCCGTCGCCTCGGGGGTCCGCGCCCGGGTCCGGGTCCGGGTCCTCGTCCACGGCGACGTGGGCGAATCCCTCGCTCCGCAGCTTCGACACAATCTCCTTGGCGCGCCAGAGCTCGACGAGGCCCGAGGCCAGGTTGTTGCCGCCGCGGATCACTCGCCCGCCGCCGATTTCCACCAGCGTCACCGTCTTGGTGTCGCCCGGCTCGAAGCGCACCGAAGTGCCGGCTGCGATGTCGAGGCGGTACCCGTAGGCCTTTTCGCGGTCGAACTCCAGCTGCGCGTTCACCTCGATGAAGTGGTAGTGAGAGCCGACCTGGATGGGACGGTCGCCCTTGCTCGTCACGCGCAGCCGCCGCCTCTTGCGGCCCTGGTTCAGCTTGACCGTTCCCTTGACGGCCACCACGGCGCCTGGCTGGCGGTCCAGGACGTACTCGGAGTCCGGGGGCAGAGGAAAGGCTTCGTTGTCCGGGATGGGCAGGAAACTGCCGTACAGAGCTCGGCGGAGGTCTCCGTCGTCGGTGGCTATGGGGTTGTGAACGGTGACGAGATATGTCCCCATGAGAAACGTTCCCTCGACTTGTATCTCGCGCAGAGTAGAGCATACGGCGGGGAGGACATGACGGCGGCCGAGCATGGTGGCGCCCAGCTTCATGAGGTCGGCCACGCTGTGGTTGCCATCGCGGATGAGTTCATGGAGGTTATTCGCGATAAGCGCCTGATTGATTTGCGCCATGATCAGCCTAGGGAAATGAAATGAAAGGAAAAGGCCCAAAACTAGCCGCGGGCCCTTTCCTGACAAGTGATTATTTGAATGTCTGGGGCTTGCCATCCAGGCAGGCGCACCATTGAAAGGCAGGGCGTTTGACGGAAAATTTGAATCACGTACCGTGGCTTCAGAATGATTCAGACGGACACCTCGCGCGAGTCTTCGCTGAGCAAGTAGGCCAAGCTGCGTGATGACGAGCTTATCGAGCTGGAAAAGGACCGAAACTTGTCGTGTAAGCGGCAATTGGACGTATTCGCGGACAATTCCAGGACGTAGCTTACCTCTCTGGGTGAGAGAAACATGCCCAGAAGCCCCAGCTAGCTCCGAGGGAGCTTCTCGCCGGACAGACACAAAAAAAAAAAAAAAAGATTCGGAAGACAGTCGGCAATCCGGAGGGCAGGTCGCGTAGGCTCGCTCGATCCGAATGGCGGCAATTGTACAACCAGAAGTCACAGACGGGGGATATAACATTCCAGGCGGGAGGCCCGCAATGACGAAATTTGGGAAAGTACAGAAAAAGAAGGAAGGAAGAAAAAAAAAAAAAAAAAAAAAAAAAAAAAAAGAAACAAGACGGCAGCTAGTCAGAATGTTCTATACCAGAGGGTCAAAGACGAAGCTAACGAGGAGGCTTGCAAGTAGCTTCGCTCCAACCAACGCCTCTGGACGAGCTCGTCCGTGGCCCATCTCGGCGAATGGGGGGAAGACCCGACTTGTTCACATGTCGCAGACGGTGAATGACAGTGATGAAGATAAAGGACCCTTGCGCCGCGAACGTCGCGGTGTTACGTGGGTGGCACGGCGAAAGATAGGGTGCCTGCATCGGGGAGATAAGGCTCGCTCGCGTGCGATGACAGGTCACAGCATGTGTGTGTCCTTATCAGCTGCTGCCGACGGCGTGAAGCAGGCGAGCGAGCCAGACGGCATCGAAGACGCTTCTGCTGCTTGCCATTCCTTGTTTTGTACACGCCTGGGTTAGGTACCTACGTTGTCGCCATGTACCTAGGTACCTTAGGTAGGTACTGTACTAGGTAAGCACCTAAGGCAGGTACATATATGGCATGTGTTGCGCTCGAGGTTCGCCGACCCGCCGGCAACACTGAAAATTCCCATCCCAACACACCGGACACCGGACCCCAATTGGCCAATCACAAGCACATCAAAGGCGAGGATACGGCTCTGCCAAGACGGCGGAATTGGGCGGCCCTGCTCTTATCTGCCAGCAATCAGGGCCCGCCAGCCTTGTCGACTGCATGTAACCAAGAACGACATGGCAGTTTCCATGACTAACATGTCCGTACATGTATATGAAGCTGACGCCCACTATCTCTTGCCCGGCTGCAGGCTGCATGAAACAACCACCGACGGCCAATCGGTCGTTTCCTGCATCGAAGGGCCTGTTGCACCGCTCACAGAATGCAGAATGCAGAATGCGGAATGCGGCAAAGCGACAAGAGAGCAAAAGTACTCAACGCTGCCAGGATGCTCTGGCGACTGCATGTGCTCTACGGGAGTACTTTTCTCACTTCATCTCCGGATGGCTTACTTGTGTTTGCTGTACCTTTTGAATCTTTGCCATAACCATCGTGAGAACGATTATGAGATGCTCTGGATCGTTGCCGCTGCTCTGTAATCATATGTATAGGTTGTTGTTGGATTCAAAATTGTGTCCTTTCAAAGTATAACGCGGTGACGCGATACTACCCTCTGTCCCAACGCCTGTCCTTGTAACAACAATTGTCACCAGCCCATCGTGACCCCAGCCCCTCCTGCCTGACATGAATGGGGCAAATCCGCAGCCTTGGTGCACATCTCCCTCTACACTACGCCATGCGCAATATAGCATTCATGTCTTTGTGCACCACCAGAGCGACGCTCTGCATTTTCAAAATCAACACTCCTGATTCGGGCCTAATTCACTCTTCTTCAACTTCTTCATCCCACAGCTCTTTCTCTCTCTTAATGAGCTCCGCCATATCGCCCGACTCGAAAATAGAGCTGTCGGCATCGGCTGACCGCGGCACCTTGTTGAGATTCTCGTCATCAAAGACCGATCCGATAGTATCGATCCAGCGCTTCCTCCTCTCCATTAATGTCTTGGTCTGGTCCCCAATGCCTGGCCGCGCTGTGCCTGCCGCGCCACCTACAAAATGGCTGCCTCCGCCTGCACCTCCGGGTCGCTTCGTCTTCTTACTCTTGCCCATCGTGCGAGTGCGCTTTAGATACGCAGCTTGGACCTGTGAGTCAAGATCTTCCAGGATTGTCTGGTATTCCTGGTGAGCCATCCGCTCACGTACCAGTTCTGTCAGCCGGGCCTTTCGAGCTCCATTGATCAGCATTTGTTCTTTCAGCCGCGACTGCAACAAGCGCAGCCTGCCTGCAACCTCGTCGTCGTAGTGACCGTCATATTCGCTTTCAAAGCCTTCTTGAGGAAGGAACCCGATGTGCCTCAGCTCTTGCTTTAGACGCTCGTCTACTTGCGCATATTCCAGCTTGGGGTGTGTGGCTTTCTTCCATGCCTCGGTCGACGACTCGCTCATGTATGTAGCCGGTGGATGTGGGTTTGGTCTGTCCTCGCCATTTTGTTCTTCTCCATTGGCATCGCCGTTCATGGAGATATCGATGTTGACAACTCCGTTAGTTGCTGGCTTATCGTCCGATCCTTGTGGACGACTCCCTGGTCGCAGTAGCTGAAGTAAGCGTGACGCCAGTGGTCCGATAGAGAGGGCGTCCGTCTCGCCGATGCTGTCACTCATATTTTCTATGTTTCCTCGCGGCTGATTAGGGGGGAGCCTTTCCCGTCCTTGCTGAGGTGAGTCGATCGACATGGCCCCGTCTTCTTCAGCCCATATCTCAGTGTAGTGCCTCTTGCCTCGCTTGGGCATGACAAAGGGTGTTACCCTATCGCCCCGTTCACGTAGAAATGCGAGGTCCTCCTCAGAAAACGGCCGAAAGTAGGGATCGATATATGTCGAAAAGGTAGAGAAATTGATCTGACTGCTTGGTTTCGCATTACTGTAGTCGCTGTCGGGCGGATCACCGGCTATCAGGTTGGCAAGATCGTTCTTGGGATACACTGCGACTGAATATATCTTTTTGCGTTCTTCGTCCGACATGCCCTCATGAACAGGCCGTATTTCGTAGACTGTCGGGTCTGGAAATGTGGAAGGGTCGTCACCGAATGTTTGTGCTGCAGGCATTTGTCGCTTCGGCGGCGCTCCTTCATCTTCGGAACTTGACTCCTCGTCCTCTTGCTCCTCCTTATTTTCTTCCTTCACCTTCTTATCTACATCCATCGCCGACGGGGACCCCCCTGCGACGGGCGATAACGACGAACTCGCAGAATCTGCCCGGGAGTGCTTTCTTTTCGCGTCCTTCAGGGGAGATGATTGATCTATAGGTCATTCAGATAAGTATGTAAGCTTAGCGCACCTACGGCGCAACGTATGCCGGACCAAAGCGAGCGAGATGCTTGCAAATTTATGTGCATACCGTCTTGTATTTGAGATTCAGAGCCCTTTTTTCTTTTGTGTTTCGATCTCTTTCCCTCTTGTTCGCCATCAAAACGCACATCATAATCATCAGGTCGCTTCTTTCGTTCATCTGCGAGATGTCGCATGCCTCTGTCATAGAACGTGGATCGCTTTTCCATAATATTTACCAAATTCTTGAGCTTCTCCAGCATTGCATCAACGCTCTTCGAGTCAGGCACCGGCGCATTGACAGCGCTTTGATCGACGAGATCTTCATAGCTAAGATTGTTCTTAAAAAGAATGACTCTCGTATTGAGGTAATCTGGATCGTAGAATTCCTGCGGTGGCAAGCTGGCGGGTGGCGCTGGTGCAGGAGTCGAGGTGCGACTCGGTTTGGGCATCGCTGCAGTGTTCTTTTTGCCCGAGCCGACGTTGCTTGACCCAGGAGCCATGCTGAGCGTCGACAATGGGAGAAATGCAGAAATACAACTGAGAGTTGTAGTGCATTCGATGTTTTGTAATGATTTAGTGATTGAATAGATTGATGATGAAAGAATGCTTTGGATGTCATGCCGCGCCTGCACGTGGCGGTTGGCTCATTGTGGTGGGCGTGAATGTCAAACTAGGCCTTGGCGAGAAGGTGGCATGGGAGGGAGCATGGGAGCATGGGGGCATGTGGGCATGTGGGCATGGGAGCCTGATACGGAACCGGCATAGGATAATCCGGGCACCCATTGCGCCAACCTCGCGATGCTAGAATCCCTGTGGCGTAAAGCTGCTCTTCCTTATTGGTCTACTGTGAATGCACAATATAATTGGCTAAACTCTCAGGTCCACAGACTCGCAACGCATTCGCATCCCACTCCTTTTCCCCTTTCCCCAACAACCTTTGGATTCTTTGGATCCGCCAAGCTACTCCGAAAGCGATACGACGTGCAAAACAGCGTCTCATTCCACACCAGGATCCAATGCCCGCATGTGCATTATAGGCGCCATCTCATTGGTATCATTCCGAGAGGCCAGGCCGGCGGGCGCACCAACGACAGGCGAGCACCACGGCACCCGCAGCACCGCAGCACCACAGCACCACAACGCCTGGTGGGGGAAGAGGCTTGCCATCACTTATTATTATCCAACAATAACAGAGAGCATGCGCGAAAAGCGTTTGTTAATACCTTGCCTGGTGCCGATTCAAGTCCCCGCTGCTCATCAGCCGCCTCAAAAGGCACTTCATCCAACCATGTGCCTCAGCCATTGGCCCACGCCGTACCAGGCTCGCTCGAAGCGGCCACGATAAAGCCCGGGCTTGGTGGATTCGTGAGTTCGTGGAGCCGGCTGTCGTACTACCAGGCAACGGCGACTATTACACATACCTCCATCCTCCATCCCCCATTGGCTTCAACCGCTGGGCATGGTACCCAATATGCGACTTCAGCATGGGAGACGGGGGATGGGAGCAACATCTGGCTTCCTCGGAGAAAACCGACAGGCAATCGGTGTCATGGGCATGGCCGCTTTTAACCTGTTTTCGCCTTCGTCTTTGCTCAATACAGACTTCCGGCCCCGTGCTACTGTCTTGGGCTACCGTCTTGGGCTACCTTCTTGGGCTATACCGGCACCACTTTCTGTCGTGGCACGAGCAGCAAGTCCCTGGTGGAACATTGTGACCTCGCGCGACCAATTTGGCCCAGACGTTCGTCCCCTTGTCCTGTCGAGTATGCAACCCTTGCCATGCTCTATTTGGCCGTGGTCATTGGTCCACTCATCTTGCATGGCGCAAGTTCATATGAGGCAAGAAGAGTATATAGATGTACAGATGTTCGGATGAACATGTGTCCCCTGCCTTTGCCAGAGTTCCATCCATCACCCAACTTTCGAGGACCTAGCCAGCTCAAATCCTATCCTGGTATATAATTCTTCGTGCCCGTCTCCTCTCATGCCCACTTCCCTTTCCATCACTACCTGTATTGCTCGGCTCGGCATATTGATCTCAACCCAATTACGCTGCTCTGAGTGTTCAACAACCTCTGAGCCGCTGACTTCTCCTCTCCAACTCTCTGTGACATCATACAATGAGAGAATACCATGGTTTCTCATGTAAGTCATACAACCCGCAACTTGCTGTGTCTGGCATTCATTTCGTGCATCCTGCCTCCCTCCTTAATCAATTGAATTTGTTCGCGTGCTGACGAGACCCCAATGGAAGGGTGGTAACGTATTGGCCTTCGGCATTGACCTTCAAGTAAAGTCTATCTATGCTGGACTGGCAATTGCTCTCGTTGGAGGGATTGCACTGTCCCGCCTGTCGTCTCGTCAGAAGCACGATGACGACACTCCTAGCCTCCTACACTCTTTCTTCTTGTTTTTTTATTCTTCATTCCTCAAGCCGCACCAGAGCGACTCTGAGGCAAGTCAACAAGGTGCTCTGGAAAGCTTTTACAAGAAACAGGCTAGTGCTTATGACTCTACTCGCAAAGTCCTTCTTCGGGGACGCGAGGACATGCTGAGTTTGGTGATTGCCCAGCTTGAGTCCAAAGCCGAGCAAGCCAACGCTGCTGGTCAAAAACAGACCAAGCGTATCTGGGTCGACGTGAGTGCTGAGAACATTTACCTCTCATCTCTCTTACTTTCGCTCGTCAACGTGCAGCAAAGATGTTAACAAATCATTTTGGGCAGGTTGGCGGTGGTACGGGCTGGAATATCGAAGCCATGGGACGTTTTGTCAACGTGCCTGACTTCTTCACAAGCGTTTACCTCGTGGATTACTCCCCATCCCTATGCGAAGTCGCTCGAAAGAGATTTGACAGGCTTGGATGGAAGAACGTAACTGTCGTCTGTGAAGATGCTCGCAAATTCCACCTTGAGGACTATGAAGCTGGAATGAGCCCCGCTCATAACCCTCTTCGCTCACCTGTTCTCAGCTATTTCAAACAACAGCGTCCTGAACATGGCGGTGCCGAACTTGTTACTATGTCTTACAGTCTTTCCATGATGGTGAGTGGGCCAAGAAGAGAAATAATAACTTGCTATCCATAAAAGCACTTGAGCTGACTCCATTGATGCTTGTCAGCCCGACTACTACTCGGTAATTGATTCAGTCACTTCCCTGCTGTCTCCCCACGGCATTTTTGGCGTTGTCGATTTCTATGTCCAGAGCCAAATTGACTTTTCTTTCCGCAATTACACCGGTGGCGCCCTGGGGCGCCATGTCAATGCTCTGTCACGCATGTTTTGGCGTACCTGGTTCGACTTTGACCGTGTTGGTTTGGAGCCAAGTCGTCGTGACTACTTGGAGTACAAGTTCGGTACAGTCTTGAATATCAACGACCGCAACAGAGCACTCGGGTACATTCCCTACTATGTCTGGGTCGGTTGCCACAAGAAACCATTCTCTCCTTCTAGTCTTCCCCATGAAATTATTGAGCGCATCGACGCATTGGCGACCGAGTCGCCTTATCTGTATCCTGTTAACCAGGGCGATGCTCTAACTCGAGCAATTGAGAGATCTGCTCCAGAGATTCGCTCCAAAGCTTTCGTTACTGCGGTGCAGAACCTTTCCGCAAACCTGCCTCTTCCCTCTTTCTTTTACCAAAATCATCACTGGCGCATTTATTATGACGATCAGCTGCAGAAGCATACACAGTTCAATGACGAGTACATCTACGCTTTCACCTGGGAAGATGCCCGTGTTGATGAGCGAATTCTGAAGATCGGTCCCGAGGACAAAGTGTTGGCCATCAGCTCTGCTGGTGATAACATTCTGTCGTATCTCGCCCAGAGCCCAGCTCGCGTCCATGCTGTCGATTTGAACCCGACGCAGAACCATCTCCTGGAGCTCAAGGCGGCCTCTTACACGGCGCTGCCGTACGAGGACTTCTGGAAGATTTTCGGCCAAGGAAAGCATGAAAACTTCCGTCATTTGCTGGTGAACAAGCTATCTCCTCATCTGTCTGCCCGTGCTTTCCAATTCTGGTTCAACAACACCCACGTCTTCCAGAACAAGAGCGGCTACGGCCTGTACGACACAGGCGGTTCTCGTCATGCCATTCGTGCCATGCGCTGGGTGGCGCGCCTCTTCGGTCTCCGCTTTAATATCAACAAACTTCTTGAGGCCAAGACGCTCAACGAGCAGCGCGAGATTTGGCGTCAGCAAATTCGCCCGGCTCTACTGTCGAAGTTGGTCTGCAACCTTGTCGTCGCTCAGGAGAGTTTTCTCTGGACCGCCCTTGGCGTTCCCAAGAATCAGCTTGCCATGATTGAAAAGGACCATGCTGAGTCCGACCTCGTCAAGGGAGATAAGCCTGTAGCGAAGAACACTCGATCTCATGCCATCTGGCATTACATGGTGAACACTCTTGACCCTGTCGCAGAAGAGACACACATTGCCAAGGACAACCCGTACTACTACGTTTGCCTGACTGGGCAATTTTCCCGAAACTGCCATCCTCACTATCTTGCTCCCGAGGTTCATGCCAAGCTGTCGAAGCCTGGTGCTCTGGATAGCCTTCGTATTCACACCGATGAGCTTGAAGAAGTCATTGCACGCTTCACTCCTGGTACACTCACTGTTGCCGTCGTCATGGACAGCATGGATTGGTTTGATCCAGGGTCACCGGCCGCCGCTGCACAAATCATCAAGCTGAACCGAGCACTTAAAATGGGCGGTCGTGTGATGTTGCGCACTAGTGCTTTGACTCCATGGTATGTCAAGGTGTTCGAGGCACATGGCTTCACTGCCAAGCGTCACGGCGGCAGAATCGACGGCGCTTGCATTGATCGCGTCAACATGTATGCAAGTTGCTGGATATGTACCAAGGTCGAAAACTTGCCTCCTCCCACTCCGGAGATGGACCGCATTGGTGGCCCTGAAATGCCTAGCTTGACAATTTAGAGATAACAACTGCCCTGTCCATTACGTACTTCTGCCAAGGGTATTATTTCAATACTGTACCCGCAGCATTTGGTGGTAGGGTTTGTAAATGAGCCAAGGACGCGGAGAAGAAATGTGGATAACGGAGGACAAGGGTAAAAAACAACGACGGGAACGAGAAACCACTTGAAAAATGACGGTAGCTTGAAATTGAACATCGTTAAGAGAAACGTCCAATAGTAAAAATTACTTTGTGGAAGGCTTTTCTTAGTCCCAATGTGTGCGATGCAATGATAGCAGAAGTAGAGAATCGCATCGACAGAAGCCTCTCGTCACGACTCCAATACATGGAACCAACGATTTGCATCACAATGAAGGTCTCTGCGAGTACAAAGGGAATATGAATTCGGTTTCCCGTTAAAGGATAACATCTATACAAGCAGCGTAGGCTCTTCAATCAGTCCCACTACACATATCATACCAAGCCTCTCAGTATTCCCCTATCGAGCCACTTTTCCCTCTCATTTGAACACACCCATCCATGAACACACAAAAATACACGTCACTTATGCCTTCCAAACCCGCTTGATCGCCTCAGTCACACCGACGTCGTTCGTCTCGAACTCGTACAAGCCAATTCCGACGGTCAGAGTCGCGGCATTGAGTCCCCACCAGAACAGCTTGCGTAGACCGGGATACTTTTTCTTGGGGATGTAGTCGATGATGACGGACTGAAAACCCATATGGGAGTGGATCAGGACAGCGGAGCAGAGAATGGCGTCCATGGTCGGGTTGAGCGAGCCGGATGCGAAGGGAGCGATGGAGAGGGGGACGAGCCCGGCGGCGATGAGGCGCTCAAAGGTCCAGTGGTAGGAGCCGTGGGCAGCGGAAGGAGGCGGGATAGGAGCCGGGTCGTTGACTGGGGCACTTGTTAATCTGCGTTGCAAGCTTCAGAATACCAAGAAAGGCAAGCGACCGCGACGGGATGTGCTGACGCGCTGACCCATTCATTCGATTGAACAGGTCGAGCATCGGCATCGGGTCCGGTTTCTAACGTTCATACCTCCACCTTCAATTCGTTCTATATCACCACATCATGTCAGCGTTCCATTCACAGCCAAAGAGACAAACACGCGTTCCATCACCATCAAATTGAAGAAGAGGCCGAGGCAGTCTTACGAGGTCCAGGTGGCAAGATAGCAGATCTCTTGCTAGATGTGTGCAGAGCAGCCGTTCTCATCGCGAAGACAGGAGACCGAGCAGCCAGAGCGGTCTGCCGCAGCAGCGAGGGACGCATCATCGAAGCCATTGTCGAGGTCGGCAAGGGCGGAAGAAATGAAGACAATTTCCCTTCGAGCTATTGCAACCTACTTGGACCGTAGGTGCTGTTGATCAGAAAGGGAGCAGCGAGCGCGCGGCGAACGAAAGTGGTTGACGTGCGAATGAAGTTGTTGCTCGCTGCGGTTCAGGGCTAGGTTAGGACCTTGGAATTGGGATTGCCGAGGAAGTCGAAATATCGAGATGGTGATTGGCTGGGTTGGTCCCCTTGTGGACTCCTACAGCCGAACGGTCGGAGGGAAGAAGATGCTTCCGGGATCGCGGTGGAAGGTTGCTGATTGGGTGGATATTGCACGTGAAATTTCAATGGGAAAACTATGAAACTTTTTTTTTTTTTTTTTGAAATTGGGAGAGAAAGGGCCCGGAAACCAGAAGCTGGCTGTCAATAGCGCCATTTAACGTGCAACAGTGTGCAACTTGTCTGGATTCAGTCGGAAAGGTGGTCTGTGAAACACTGTTGCCAGGTTTTTCAAATTTGTATTGAAAAGCTTTGGTGTCTTCATGCCAGCTCCTTGAGACTTGAATCCGCCCCTTCCATCAGGGAGCTCCAATGGCTCTCCGACTTGCAACGACCGGGAATATTCCACGATGTGCCGCTAGATGGCCTTGCCACGAAGCGAAGCAGCTTCGTGGCATCTCAACTTCATGGCTGAACAAAGTCGCTGAAGGCGAGGCCCGGTGGAAAGAGAGGGCGGAGAAGATCCAGAATGGCGAAGAGCCCCATTTGTGGGATGTTCTCAGCGAGAGGGGATACATCAAGGATGTAGCAGGGTATGTAGACGATGCTCTCCGGCTGGCAAGCCCCGAGACTATCTCAGCCTCGCTAACATGCTGTGCGCGAACCGCATCAACAGCAAGCCCGACAAGATCAAAGAGATTATGCGTATCAAACGAGTAGGCGCCTACGTTGGCGTAGATCCCACGGCTGACTCTCTACACCTTGGGCATCTGCTCCCCTTCATGGCGCTCTTCTGGCTATGGATGCACGGCCACCCGGTTGTCACACTCCTCGGAGGCTCTACGGCGCGCATTGGCGATCCCACCGGCCGCTCGGAAAGTCGCGAGTACATGTCCAACGCTGAAATATCGAAAAACGTCACCAAGATCCATTACCAGCTCACAAGATTATGGCACAACGTCTCGACTCTGCGAGCGAAGTACGGATTCGAAAAGGACTGGGCTGCCAAGCACCACCTGTTGAATAACAGCATGTGGCTGCAGAGCATTTCGATCTACGACTTCACCAAGCGACTTGCACGAAACATTAGGATCGGGCCCATGCTCGGCCGCGATACGGTCAAACGGATGATGACGGATGGAAAGGGCATGTCGATGGGGGAGTTCATGTATCCTCTTTTCCAGGGCTGGGACTTCTGGCACATGTACAACAAGCTCGGCGTTCAAATGCAGATTGGCGGATCAGACCAATATGGGAACATAGTAGCTGGTATCGACGCCTTGAAGATAATTCGCGAATCCGAAGAGGCACCAAATCTCAAAATGCCCACTGAATGGCAGCACGAACCCATCGGATTCACTGTTCCGTTGCTGCTCGACTCAGCTGGTGCAAAGTTTGGAAAGAGCGCCGGAAACGCGGTGTGGCTGGACGAGCACAAGACGACTCCCTTCGATCTCTACGGATATTTTATGCGCCGGCCAGACGACGAGGTCGAGAAGCTCCTCCGACTGTTTACCTTCAAGCCCATAAATGAGATCCAGAAGCTCATGGTCGAGCATAGCACCAACCCCTCCAAGCGTATTGCCCAGCACACGCTCGCATTTGAGGTACTCTCCCTCGTTCACGGATCACAAAGGGCGTTGCAAGAAGCACAGCAGCATCAGTTCCGGTTTGGCGGCGAGTTACCTCACATCACAAAGGAGCCTATCGAGTCAAGCGGCATCCTGACGCCCAACACGGCGCCACGAAGTGATATCCAGCTCCCTAGATCGGTCTTGCAGCTCTCGCCCGCGAAGATCCTCTTTGCCACTGGCCTTGCGAGCAGCAATAGTGAGGGCCAGCGCCTAGTCTCCCAACAGGGCGCCTATGTAGCCGCATCACCAGGTCAGACCTGCGGTCTCGTCCCCGGCAATCTGACTTGGACCCCGATAAAGATGTGGTTCCCGGATGAGACTACAAAGTTCGTCATTGACGAGAAGCTCTTGATCCTCCGCAAGGGCAAGCACAATGTTCGTATTGTGGAGCTGGTCTCGGATGAAGAATGGGCGGCCAGTGGCCAGGTCTACCCTGGGCAACCATACAAGGGCGTGGTGCGGCGCCTGATTGATGAAGTAAGGACGGAGATAGAGGCTGATGGGAAGAAAGTGACGGCTAAGGATATGAAGAAAATGATTAAGGAGAAGAAAACAGAAATGGGGCGCTTGAAGGTGGTCAATAATCCGGGCATTGAGCTGCCAAGCAAGTACGAGATGCGACGAAGAAGCTGGGACAGAAAGGAAAAGCTTCACAATCGCAGGGATCGGAACCAAAATTCTCCGTATGAAAAGCCGTGACGCGGGGACGGTGTCTGTCATCTAATGTACTATTAGTGTGTATTATACGAGCTGTAAGATACCATCTAAGACCTCTACTGGTAGTTTCTTCTCTCCCGAAATAACAATAGAGTTGGATAGAATCCTGTTTTCTCGATTCTGGCGAGCTTGCACTCTTATATAGTCGGAGCCAAATCATCTGTAAAGAACTGTCAAGTCTCCCTTTGGAACATGCAGCGTCTTGAGCTTGTCCATGATCTCATCATTCGTCATATTCTGCTCCGTGATGATCTGGTCAAAATGGTGGTTCCCATCCGCGTATCGTTGCAATGAATCTTGGCCAGGCAGGGAACGACTTTTGCCTGTTGCCAACGCAGCGAGATACTGTTTGGACAGGACATACTTGTGCACGCGGTGCAAACAACCCTTTATGATTCCAAATTGCACAAACCGCCTCACATCAACGTAATTCAGGACGTCGAACCCGGATTCCTGGCTCGTCATTATCCACTCCTTGACACTTCTACTGGGGGCAAACGAAGCCATCAGTTTGATAAGATGGTAGTTGCTCACCCTGGCGCGACCATGGGACACGTATCCTGCGCACTCGTCAACAATGCCGTCGACATTGCGGATGAAGTCATGGATACCAGGTCTGGGAGCATAGCACGAGCTGAAGAAGAATATGTCGATGAGAATGATTGTGTCGTAGTAGAGCAGGTGACGGAGCGCAATCTTGGCCAGGTCCAGTGACACGGCTGCTGATTGAGCGATGCGCCGCACATCGGACACGCCGTCGATTTTGTCGATGACCTTCTGGAGAGTCAGGTCCCATGTTGGGTCGACGATTTCAGAGAATTTGACCTTTGAGACGGGAACGTGCCATCCTTTGACGGTGGGCGGGGTGCGATGATGAGGGAAGAGCTTCATGTTGATGGTGTTGGCATCATCTGAAAAGGTTTATTAGCGCGGGAATTCAAGTATGCATGTTCAAGTATCCAAGTGTTCTACATGACGCAGGAAGTCAAAGTAGATAAACATACCAACTGGAATCATGCATTCACCATAGTTATTTAAATCCTCCTTCACGATCTCCAACAGGGTTTCGATTGGTCTTCTGCTAGTCATCCGGCCCCTCAACCCGTCGCCATCCCCCTGGCTCAGATACGCAGTCTGCTTTTCCATCTCGGAAAAGGTGGAGGCAAGATATCTCACAACGCCCTCATATGGAGTCTGATCGACATCAGCCTCGACAAGCAGGCCGAAATTGAACATGAACTCATTGCGCTGGTACTTGGCGTGGGCAATGACAACGGGATACCCGAGGACAGTGTACTTTCCATCAGGGGAGTTTATCGTGACATAGCGGTTACAGAAGGACTGTCGAGGGATGATGTACTCTTGGAGGACGTCAAAGTCTATGAGCGGCTGGCGAGCGGTGCTGCTCTCGGACACGGTGACGCACCCGGGAGGTGATTGGGCGACGATTTTTGGACCTACCACGGGAGCGTGAGATGATGGGTCATGTTTTGCCGTAGGTGAGGAGGGAGGAGTCGCGGATATGAAAGCGTAAGGAAGAGAGAGAGAGGGAAAAAAAAAAAAAAAAAAAAAAAAAAAAACCTGCAATTTACCTTCTTGGGGAAAGAATCTGGCGTAGAAAATTCCCTGAATCATGATGCTTTTGTACCGGCTTCTGAAAAGGTGATTTGAGGGTGATTTGACTGGGGATAAGGATGACGACGATGCATATTGGTAGGATACAAGCCAAGATTTTTATGAGGCCATGACGAGCTTTGGGCAAATCAAACACACAGCCAGCGTAGTCTAGTGGACGATAATTCGCTTCTCGTAACCACGCCGCGACCTTGGGATGCGGACTCGAGATATAATTGTGGTGACGGCGTGACGGCGTAAGAGCAATTACGGTCGGCGTCGCAGGTGGTCGGCAGCCGGCCCCACGCACGCACGCAGTGGCACCAGCTTTTTATTTTATTTTTTTATGTACTGTCACGCGCCAACCCGGATTACGGAGACTCTCTTCATTTCGTCACTTTTCATTTTATCAACAACCCCGAGACTGCTCAGACCACGGCATTGCTGGCCAAAGCTAGGTTACAATTTTGAACATATTTTACAAGAGCTTGCAGCAACCAGCTTGGCGCGCGCAGGCAAGGTACCTATGTGTCGGCTCCGACGTCCGCCAGCGTGGCACCTGTCCAGTGTCTGTCGCTGGTGAAGGGGAGGAAGCCGCGACCAGATGACGTAAAGTGCCTGGTACCATTGGCCCATAGGAACTTTGGAAGGAAGGCCATGCATGCATTGCGGCGGCAAGCGCGAATGGTCAAGCTATCTGTCAATTTTCCATGGCCGGCCAGCCAACTGTCTGGTCAGTCCTCACAGTCACACAGCAGCTGGCTCAATGTTCGGCGTGGTGGGTAGCTGAGCTTTTGTCTGCAACATCAGACAGACTCGCATTATCTACCTACGCGCGCCAACCCGGTTCCTGGTGACTCTGGCCAGCTTGTTATCACTTGTATGACTGTCCGTAACTCTTACGTAGAGTTCTGCCACAATGTTTGTACTGTCATACAAGAGCTTTTACTCTTACGAGCTGGCACCAGGAACCACGTTGGCGCGCGATGGTAGGTACCTACCTAGGTATGTATCTTTTACCGTCCCGTCGAGCATGCACTCGGTTTTCGGTAGGTGGGTTAGGTAGGTAGCTTACAAATCCTCCATCATCGTGTCGTTGAATAAATAGAAAGGCGTCATATTCGACCCCGTACTCGGGTCCGGCTCGATCTGCTGTTGTCCCGTCGGGCGTGGGTGTCGCGTACCTAGGTACCTCCTAGGTAGCTTTTTTTTTTTTTCCTCCCCCTCCCTTGGTCAAGTACCTGCTAGGTACCTACCCCGATAAGCACCTAGCCCCGGTACCTAGGTACCTACCTAGGTAGGACGACTACATAGAGCCTGTGTGGGCCTATCTTTGCGCTCTTTTGACCACTTGACTCCATCCCATTTGCCGGGCGCAGCGACTCAACCAACCGTCAAGCATCTGCGCTGCCTCATCCTCGCTCATCCGCCACGGTCATCCGCCACTTTCATCCGCCACTTGCTCCCGCTTGCTCCCACTTGCTCTCCCACTGCTCTCGTCCACGACACGCAATCGCGGCACTACCAACTGCCGACGTCTGGTCTGTTTCGTGCTGCCTCCCCTTTTTATCTTTTACACTGTCCTTACCTCAAGCAACGAGCGGCACCTCAGTATATCTTTGAGCTTCGTCTTGTTCCGTGGCTGGACTTAGCTCTCACACCCTCACACCAGGACTGGGACCCCAGGACCCCTTGCCTGAAGAATCCATCATCCCCACCCCGCCATCGTTGCCACGGAAGGCGATTGTTCCTCCCCACACAGGCGCACAAGCGCAAACAAGACACGGCACTTCTTCCTAACAACAACCACTACGTCGCCATGGCCGACAATACCGAATCCAGTGCTGATCCGCAAGTCACCTTCAAGGTGAAGATGTCCTCGGACCGCAACCATATCATGACCATGGCCGAATCCGCTACTGTTCTGGAATTGAAGACCAAGCTTGCAGGCGAAGACTATGAGAACATCCCCATCGAGCGTCAGCGGCTGATTTACTCTGGCCGAGTCATGAAGAACGACGACACCCTCGGATCCTACAAGATCAAGCCTAACAACACCATCCACATGGTCAAGAGTGCAGCCAGCAATCCTACACAGCACACGGCAGGCACTGGACCAGCCCAGAGAGCCGTCCCCGAGAACATCTCAGCGGGAACCAACCCCAATGATCCTTTGGCTGGTCTGACTGGTGCTCGGTACGCCGGTCACCAGATCAACCTGCCCGGCATGGATGTGTTTGGACCTGACGGAGGCGTAAGTTCACACTGGTTCATCCTGGGCCACTCATTGGTACTGGACGACTGCTAATTATCTTTGTGTGTCAAGATGGGTCCTCCCATGGATGAGGAGCGCCTTCAGCGTATGATGTCGGATCCGAATGTCCAGCAATCCATGAACGAAGCTTTGAACAATCCAGATTTCGTCAACATGCTGATAGAATCAAATTCCATGTTGCGAAACATACCCAACGCTAGAGAAATCATAACATCACCCTTCATGAGACAGATGATGACAAATCCGCAAATGATGAGCCAAGCCATGCGTGTGCAACGAAGCATGCGTTACGGAGACTCATCGTTCCCCGCTCCCGGAGCTACGGATACGACACCAGACGCCACAGCTAATGGCAACGCTTCGACTGATAGTAATGCAAATCAGCAGCAGAATCCATTCACGAATCCATTCGTGATGCCTGGCATGATGGGAGGTGCAGGTGGCAATGGAGTATCTGATATGCCTCCATTGATCCAGGCCATGCAAGGTTTGACTGGTGGCAATCCGCCTATTAACCTTGCAGCAGCTTATGCAAACCATGGCGTCTCACGATTTGGTTCTCAAGGATCAGTACCACGCGGTAACCAGAATGCAACGCAGACGGGAGACGCTGGTGGTGGGTCAGGCGCCCAGAACCAGAATACTGCCAATCCGTTTGCGGCTCTCTTTCCACAGGGAGGAACTGCCGCCAATGCCTTCGGAATGACACCCGAAGTGATGCAGCAAATGATGCAGATGCTGGGAGGGGGAGCCGGTGATGCCCCTTCGCCATTTCTTGACAACAGACCTCCGGAGGAGAGATACGCTGAACAGCTGCGCCAGCTGAACGACATGGGCTTCTTCGACTTCGAACAGAACGTGGCGGCGCTTCGGAGAAGTGGAGGTAGCGTGCAAGGCGCGATTGAACACTTGCTTAGCGGTCGTAATTAGGATTTGTACATGTATGAACACTCTGGAGAGTCCTGGTACGGTCGAGGATGAGATTTGTTTGTGAGAGGAGAACATGATGATGAAAGAAGCGTACACAGGAAGCGATTGTTTGGAGGGAGTACAGGCTCGTAAGCTCGTGATTCCCTTTCCCGACTGAGATGATGCTGGGACTGAATAGAAAGTACCTTAGGCACGTTTAATACAGTACCACCATGACAAGCAGCAAAATGACAAGTATCAGTCAGTATTCTATCACCATGATGGACTTTGACCCTTGCACACGTGGTTGCGGTGAAGCTTGATATGCTTGCCATGGGCACTTCACCCAAGCTAGCTGGTTGGCCATGATGACATTCCCAGCCTTAGCAGTCCACGCACATGCTCACACATGCACCAAGGCGACGGGCCAACTTGGCAGAACATGCAAATGCCTCGGCCGTCTTGCCACCCGATCGGCCTACGTACGTGGTGGACAAGATTGCGCCATGTCCACGGGGTGCCGAGGTCTTCGATTGCTTGTGCTTGCCCGGTGGTTCCTGTGCACCTACCTCTGCATTGCTAGGCCTGGGGCAAGGGATTAGAGCGTATATGGTGCGTGGGTGCGGGTGAGGACAGTGAGGAGCGCAAGTTGATTTCAGAATGGCTTGATTTGAGACAGGGGCATGCTGGGCATGGACTGGTATATCGAGCAAGACTTGAACGTGACTGCGGAGTATATCAATTATAGATTGCCGTCGATGCGAAGCACCTTCGGGCTGCAGACGTCTAGCTTTAAGCTGTCTTGCAGCGCATATACGTACATATTCTGCCGTTCGAATCCACATCCTTTGTGCTCCCATGTGCAGCCACGTTCCGAGCGCACTGCCGGGCTTGGTTTCACGCTGGCAGCATGGTTGAGATCCCATCCAATATCAATCAAGCAATGGAGCCTGGCTTCCCACAGATAATTGCGCCCCCCTACAGAGCTTCATAGAGTGCTGGATAGCATAGCCTGCAAGAGGATGACCGTCATTTGCTATTGATTCATGCGCGAGTGCTTGTGCTGGATGTCCTGCATTGTCCGCCTAATGCACCGAGTCAGCCAATGTGCAACATGTTCAAAGGAACCATGACGACCGATAAGGCAGCAGATCAGGGTAACTATGACTATAAATGGAAGATCATGCAAGGAGGTCTTGTCAAGCACAACCAAAGGGTTTGTCTCATCACTTGGGGCTGTGTACTTCAAGGAGGGTAGAATGATACGCACGTTTTCAAACTTACCAATGTGTAAATGATACCTCGGCCACCACCGCTTAGCAGAGCTTGTAATCATGACGCTTCAGCAGAATCGTGACTGGCTCGGCACTTCTCTTTGTAGTACTGGCCTTTCCCAAGCACTTTCACTTCATTCTTCATGGCCTTCCAAGATTGCTCGAGCCGGCAATCTCACCAATTGTACCGCGCACATAGTCGACCAAAGCCTTCACCATGCCCTGGGGCTTCCCCTTTCCATCCGCGCCACGCACTGGTTCCGTCCCCATCGTGGGCAGCACGTTGTCGCCGGCAGACAGGCTGACAAACAGCGCAAATGGAACGAGCCACACGCACAGGCCAAAGTAGGAAGCAATCATGGAAAAGCTCGGAACGTCGACCTGGTCGTAGTATGAAGATTGTTGGTACGCAAGCGTCTGGGCGTCGGAGAAGTGACGGAACCACACGTAGTGGTTAACTAGGACGAGGGCTAGCTCCGCTCATCAGCATTCCGGTATCAAAGCACAGAGTGCGCAAGGTATTTCTGCCGAGCGCCGAGAACTTACTACAGGATAATAGAAACAGGGGGTCAGACAGCTTCACTAATGGGAATCTGCGCATGTTCGCAAGGTACACGACATGAGAGAAAATGCCCAAGAGGGTCGCGCCGAAAGGGAGGCCATCCACCAGCCATAGAATGACCTGCACTGCGATAATGGTATATATAAGACGAGTGAGCAGACGCTTCGCGACAACAGTGTGCTCTTCCACGAGCTCAGAGAGGTAGTATAGCCCAGAGGCGATGGACAAGGTAAGAAAGCAGAAGCCGACGATGGCTCCCGCATAGCCGACCAAGGGGAGAATCCACATGCTTGGCCTTGACTCGCTGAATGACTATCACAGGGAAATCTCTTCAACAGAGTGGATGAAGAAAAATGAGCGGAGAAGAAGTGAAATGATGAGCCGTCGAGAAATAGGCATGAGAAGTTAGGACATGAGTGTGAGAAGAAGAGTGGGATGGAGGAAAAGAAGAGCTCCAGGCTTGAGCTCTGGGTGCGTGCTGGCAAAGGACACACGTTCAAGGCCCCCCCCCCCATATACGCCATATGGCCAATCAATTGTCCCCGGCTTGCCCCGCCACGCAAGCATATCGATATCGTCCATAGGCAAATCCACGAACGGAAAAAATGGTGGTTGTGCATCAGTACCACTTCGAAATCAGCAACTGCGAAACCAATCCCGTCGCCCCAATTCAACCCTCTCCAGCTCGAAACCACAAAGAACACCGTCCGAATAAGTTCAATCTCTTCGTCAATCAAACCGCCTAGCTCGCCCAAGCTCGCCCAGCATGTCTCGTCCCGAGGATACCCTGTACGCTCCCACCATCATCCCACCGGCTTCCATCTCCTCAAGACTAACAACACATACCACCATCTGCGCAGCGCTGCCGACGTGCACTATGATGACACCGAAGCCCGCAAATACACCACAAACTCCCGCATCCAAAACATCCAAGCCTCCATGACTCGTCGTGCCCTCGAGCTTCTCGACCTCAAATCGCCGTCTCTAATCCTCGACATCGGCTGCGGCAGCGGTCTCTCCGGCGAGATCCTCTCCGCCGTGGACCCCGAAGACGGCGGACCGCACACCTGGATCGGCATGGACGTGTCTCCTTCCATGCTTGACGTAGCTCTGCAGCGAGACGTTGAAGGAGACCTGCTCCTCGCCGATATAGGACAAGGCGTGCCCTTCCGGGCCGGCAGCTTCGACGCAGCAATCAGCATCTCTGCCATCCAGTGGCTCTGCAGCGCAGAAAGCAGCGACACCTCTCCTACCGGGCGCCTCACTCGCTTCTTCAACGGCTTGTACGCTTCGCTAAAACGAGGCGGCCGTGCCGTGTGCCAGTTCTACCCCAAGAATGATGTGCAGCGCAACATGATCACCCAGGCCGCCGTGAAGGCTGGCTTCGGCGCGGGTCTCCTCGAAGACGATCCCGGCACCAAGAACGTCAAGCTGTACCTTGTCCTGACGGCGGGAAACACCGCTGTGTCTGGCGCCTCGTCGGATATCACGGGCGTCGTGGCTGGCATGGACGATGTTGATATCTTGGATGCGCGCAAGAAGCTCAAGGCTAACAATGGGCCCTTGAAGAAGGGCACCAAAGCGTGGATTATCAAGAAGAAGGAGCAACAGGAGAGAAAGGGTAAAGTGGTCAAGGCCACGTCCAAATACACGGGCAGGAAGCGACGTGTCGCTTTTTAGCCGATGGTAATTGTGCGCGTCCTTTTTTTCTTCTTGCTTTATCTGGTTTTTTTATGGGCATTGCGTGGCGTTTGATCAATGGGATAGGAAAATTTTTGTTTTTTGGCTTAGTGATACTGAACTTTTCACTAGGTATCAGATATTTAAAATAGATACCCTCGCATTTTACCGCCTCAAGCCATGAGTCAACGTCTAAGCTACACATGATTCAAAACTTCTCTATATGGCCACAATACTACGGCTCTCTACTGATGATACGTCTCCCTTGTGTCCCTGCTGTCTCTGTTCAGCCTACTCGGGCTTCATGGTAGGGAAGGCCAGAACCTCACGAATGCTGTAGTTATCTGTCAAAAACATCATCATACGGTCAATTCCCATGCCCCAACCACCGGTAGGAGGCAGAGCATGCTCGAGAGCCTGGCAAAAGGTCTCATCAGCCACCTGTGCTTCGTCGTCACCCTGGGACTTCTGGGCAGCTTGCTCCTCGAATCTAAGTCTCTGTTCGGTGGCAACGTTCAACTCGGTGTAACTGTCCTGAGCGTTAGTGCTATGCTCTGTAAATTAGTGCTTTATTTGCAATGATATACTCACGCATTGGCAATTTCCTTGGTGCATACGAAAACCTCGAATCTTTCACACAAGCCTGGGGTGGTTCGGGAGTCCTTGGCAAGAGGCGACATCATCTTGGGGTGGCCAATGATGAAGGTAGGGTTAGTCTGCACAATAGATTAGCTATGCCATGTCCATCCTGCGACACCTGATCATCAGGAATACATACGCATTGAGACTCGAGGAATTCGCCGACGAGAGCATCCAGCATGCGGGCGTTGGTGAGAGGGGGGCTGCACTCAACACCAGTCTTGGCAAGGACCTTCTTGAAGAATTGGTTGGCCTCCGTGGTGTGCAGAGTATCAGCGGCAGGGAACTTTTCTCCAACAGCCTCCTCCAAGGCGGGTATCATTTCAATCTTGCGCCAAGGAGATTCCCAGTTAATGTTGATTTCTTCGCCCTTGATGGTATGATATACAGTCTCGTATGAGCCGTGAATATGCTTGACTAAGCCACTGACGAGCTCCTCAGTCATTTGCATGAGGTCGTAAACGTCGGCATATGCCATATAGAACTCCAGAGTGGTGAATTCTAGCACGTAGAGTTAGAAGGTTTTTTTTTTTTTTTTTTTTTTTCGCCAATATAAATCTCAATGGGGACACACCTGGGTTGTGAGTGAGATCCATGCCCTCGTTGCGGAACTGTCGTCCCATTTCATATACTCGGTTCAAGCCACCCACAACAAGCATCTTCAAGTATAATTCAGGGGCTATACGCAAGTACATGTCCATGTTCAGGTCATTGTGATGAGTGATGAAGGGCTTGGCAGTAGCACCGCCAGCAATAGGATTAAGCATGGGGGTCTGCACTGAAATGAAGTCACGATCGTCGAACCAACGACGGATGTAGGAGTCGACCTTTGCGCGCGTGACGAAAATTTGTCTTGACTTCTCATTCATCATGAGGTCGAGATATCGCTGGCGGAAACGAGTTTCGGGGTTCTTGAAGCCATAGTGATCGTCGGGGATCTAATGTCCTCGTCAGCAGATCTGTACTGGAAAGGGTCTCTGACAATTGCAAACTTTACCTGGTGTAGGCATGGTGCCAGGAGAGTGACTTCAACAGCAGCAATGGACAGCTCACCAGAAAAGTCACCGGTACCCTGCTTGTTCTTAGGGTTGGTACGCGTGGGGAAACCGCGAATTCCTGTTAAAACGTTCAACATAGTCTGAATAGACGTCAGGAAACTGGCCGGAACCTACCGATGATATCACCTCTTCGGAGGTTGACATGCTGTTCCTCAAAGCTAGGAGCCCTATCATCTAAGTTGTCGGCTTGTGCAAGAACTTGCAGCCTCACGCCCTAAAAGTTGTAAGCAAACGAATGGCTAACGGGGGAAAGACGAAAAGAGCGGTGCGGTCATACGTCAGATCGAATATCGTAGAAGAAGAGCTTAGATCCAGCAGACCGACGAACGTAGACTCTTCCAGCCAGCTGGATCATCTTGGACTTGTCGGATTCGCCATTCTTCAAGTGCTTAAATTCCTGCTCAAAATTGCGAATATCGTAGGTAACATGGTACTACAAGCCAGTCAGACTTCGTACGTCCTTGAATCGCCTCAAACTGGTCACCCAATACTTTGTGAGGGTAAGCCTTGCCCTGCGCATGAAGCTCATTGACGGTCCGCGATCGGATTTCGAAATACTAAGCAGGAGGGCGGATATTAGATCATCAACCCTTGTCAAAGCTAAAAATTCTACAATGTTCATAAACGAGATATTCACCTGGTTAGGAGTGAGTTCCTTTTCGGCAGCCTCTGCGCTCTTGTTGCTGGAAGCCTGAGGCTTGGGGTTTGCGGCAGCCTTCTTCTCCTTGGCAGCCTCCTTCTCACGTTGCTTCTGACGCTTCTTGAGTTCGGTCTTTGAGATCATTTCGCCCGTAACTTCGTCGAGATGAAGCTTGGCAGCGGCCGCGGCGACATCAGCCACGGCAGGCTCGCCAGAAGGAGCCGGGTTGTCCGCCATATTGGGTCGTCGCAGTCGTAGAGATAATTGGTGTTGATGTTCAGTGTTTGGAGTAAAAGGCTGCTCTACGCGCAGAATTTATTCCTATGTAGTCGGATTGCGATTGCGCAGGACGAGTCACACACAAGCTGCAGCGAAGACGGACGGAGGGGCAGAAAAAGCGACTGATAAGTCACCCCGCCATGCACTTTTCGGAGTGGGGCCCAGGCTCGAGGTCAAGAGCCACTCATAACCAAGTCTTAGTCTTGATCAACAGGCACCATTTCAAAATGTTACCCCTTCACAAGCAACTCATGCTCTTTTACAAACCTGTCGACCCCAAACACATATTAGCTCTAGTATTAACCATGCGAGCCGCGTTCTTTTCTCATCCGAATACAGGCTCCTGCTTCGCCCCATCCACGCCCTTCAAGTACCCAACCCGATCCTTGGTATAGAATTCAACTCCAATCTTGTCCCCCATGCTCGCGGCACCTCCTTCCAGGATACCGGCCTTCACGCAGTACACATTTGGCATGATCTCAAGCGCAGTGTACAAGCCGGAGCCGCACGTTCCGCAGAAGAAGTGCTTGTTGATCTTGCCTGACTCGCCGGTGGCATCCCATGACTTTGGGGACCCTGTGCGAAGACATCAGTAGTGGACATGACAAGAGACAAAATTCAGATCCGTGATGGGATGGGCTGTCTGTCGATCTTTCTGTGACCATTACATAACGGATGAAAAAACATCTGAAGATAAAGAGAACATATGTGAGAATAGGACAGACTCAGAAGTGCATGACTAACCTTTTGTCACTTTGAACGCACTCCGCGGGACGATAGCATTAGAGGTATACGCGCTGCCGGTCCACTGGCTAAGTCAGACCTTTGCCTTCGTCTGGCATGAAGGTAATGCGTCTGTCCGCTTGATGCGGAAGCGTACCTTTTGGCAGTCGATGCAGTGACACAGCGCCGTAGCAACAGGCTCGCCTGAAAGGAAGCGTTAGTAGACCCTCGAAGACAGCGTGAAGCAGCTGAAGGACACGACTCCATGGGAAGAGCACATCCCAAGAACAAAGCATATCTCGACAAAGTGCCCAGGCGAAGGGAGGAAGCCAAACGAACAAGATCAGAAGGGGTGTAATAAAAACAAGAAATGAAAAAAGAAGAAGAAGAAAAACCACATCTCAAAGAAAAATAAGAAGAAGAAAAGCACCAGCGGCAAAATAAAAAACCAGGCATCAAGAAAAGATTCACGAACCAGTATGCTCAACCTCGATCTCCCCGCAAAGACACTTTCCCGCAGTGGCCATAGAGCGTGGCTTTCAAACGTCGATCTCTAAAAACACAAAATCTGGTTCGTGCAAGGTGTAGACTAGAACCATGTAGGAAACGGTGTTATATACCGCCGTAGAAGCCCGCGGGGCTTGGTAAGCTCGGCCAGACGAGGTTTCCGTAAGGCCGAGGTCGGGAGGGGCTCGTCATTGACGTGATGTGGTGCGGGGGTTGCAATGGTGAACGGTACGGATGGAGCTTGGGGTACAGTTCGGATAGCGTTCATTGACAATATGGTTGCTGCGATCTGTCTCGGTACACAGTGCATGCTTGATTTGCTAGCTACGTACCTATCAATCATGGTAGGTATACGTCAATTGTTGATTCATCCGGCACCCTGCTGTCCGTTCGGTTCGTGAGCAGCAAGCTGTCGGTGGATCAGCATGGAAAGCATATTGGAAGATTGGAGAGAAAAATCGACTCCAAGTAATGCAATCGCGTTTGATCGCCAAGTATCGAGCCGATTGTGAAGTATAATCATGTGTTGCCTTCTGCTATATCCATGATCTTTCTAGACACGATTCTGCGTCGACAATGGCCAAGACCATCTCATCACATCGACAGCACAAATCTCATAACAGTGATTTCTATGCATCCAAAAAGTTGAAAAAAAAAATTTTTGAAAAAAAAAAAGGTAAAAAATTGCTCGGTTTGCAAGGCCATGCTATACATTACGTCGGGCTTCGCGTCATTGTCTTCCAGCGTCTCCCGAGGCGAATCAAGGACGTTGCTGCCCAGGTACTGCTCAAATCCAATTCTCTCTCCGGATCACCAGGTTCTGGCCTCGTCGCCTGGATTCTAATCTCGAGGTATCAAAACATCTTGCCCACCAATTCATCATTCACATTCCATCAATCTCTCATGTTGTAAAGTTTATGTCTTTTTGTAGCGTAATCGCTCGGTGTTGTTCTCGTCCTCTGTTACCGCGATTCATCTTCAGCCACACTCGGGGTGGACATTGTTTAGATTGTCTCCATCTTGTCGAGGATAGCCCTGGTGAATTCGTGGGTTGTTGAGACACCACCCATGTCGCGGGTGCGAACCTTGCTGTTAAGTTGTCAGTATGAGAGACTCTGACAATTACTATAGGGACAGGAGACACTGGGTAAAAGAAGAACACTGCATACCCCTCGGCAATAACGGCATATATAGCCTTGGAAATGCGGTTGGCATGATCATCAAGACCAAGGTGTCGCAAAAGCATGCTGCCAGACAGAATCAAAGCGGTAGGGTTGGCCTGGTCCTTGCCCTTGATATCAAGACCGACGTGTCGGCAACCAGGCTCGAAGACGGCAACTTCGCGACCCATGTTACAGCCGGGAACAATACCAGGGCCACCAACGAGAGCGGCGCCAATGTTGGACAAGATACCACCGTACAAGTTGGGCATGACCATGACGTCAAACTGCTGAGGGCGAGAGACAGCCTGCATCGAGGCGTTGTCGACAATCATGTCGTTGACCTCGAGGACGGGGTATTCCTTGGCGACGTTGTGGAAAGTACTGCGGAAAAGGCCATCGGCCAGCTTCATGATGTTGGCCTTGTGGATGCAGGTAACCTTGGATCGGCCGTTGGCCAGGGCGAAAGAGAAGGCAAACTTGGCGATGCGCTCAGACTTGGCACGGGTGATGATCTTGAGGGATTCGACGACACCAGGAACGCTCTGGTGCTCCAGGCCAGAGTACTCTCCCTCAGTGTTCTCACGGATGATGCATAGATCGACATCCTTGTGGCGGGTCTCGTAGCCAGGGATGTTCTTGATCAGGCTGATGCTGGCGTAGATGTCGAGTTCTTGTCGCATGGCAACGTTGAAGCTCTGGTGGCCGGAGCGGCTGATGGGAGTGTGCAAGATGCCCTTGAGACCGAGCTTGTTGCGCTTAAGGGAGGCGACGGACTGGCGAAAGGCATCCTCAGTGCGGCCAACGCCATCAGTGAGGCCAGAGACCTCGATCTGCTCCCAGTCGATGGGCACGTTGTCGGCCTTGAAGATGGTCTTGACCGACTCGGCAACCTCAGCGCCGATACCATCGCCGGGGATAAGGGTAGCGGTGTACTTGCCGCCGAATTTGGCGGGCTTGAAGATGTCGGACTGGACGGTCGCGAAGGATCGGGCGAACTGGCGCTGGCCGGCAGCGCTGCGCAGGAGCTATAAGAAGGCGTCGACGTTAGCCCAACCATTCAAATACCTCTTTGCTGGCACATGTACATAGCAGACGCGCAGGTGATGACAAGACACACTGACTCAAGGCCGTGGCCATCAAGATTGCCGCCTTGTTTGAACTCCCTCCAGCATCAGATCCCCAAGCCAAGCCGACCAAAACCACTCAATCGCAAAGACTTGACGAGCATAAAAGAAGGCAAACATCAAACATCTATAGCCAGGCATCTGCCACAAAAATCACATCGTCCACCACCCTCAATTGACCGAATCTCAAATAATAAAACACGCACAAGCCCCGCAAGGCACGCAACCTAACAAACAAACATACCTGCGCAGTCCTAGCAGAGCCACGAGACAACATCGTGACAAGGTACACGAGTATCCAGGAGTCTTTTAAAAGAAAAATAGAGAGAGCAAGGAGCAAGTGAAAGTAGAGGCCAAAGAATACAACTCAAGAAAAGGGAGTAGAGAGGTTCGGAGTGGTAAAACCGGAAGAGAGAAAGGTGGAAGCGGAAAAGAAGGAAGAGAGAAAAAAAGACAGCTTCGGCGCCGACAAGCGGCAGTGGTCCAATGCACCACCGTGGACCAGCGTCGGTTTTTGCTACGACTACAGGGTACTCCGTACTGTATGACGGCTTGGTGCGGCTAATACCTTCGATATTTCTTCCCCTCCCCATCCACTCTCATCCACTCTCATAATTTTTTCTTCCTTTCTTCTTCCTGGCTGCTGGGGAAGAGGGGGACTAAAATGCGGTTCCCTGCTGCCCCCAGACATAATTAGGTGAGCCAAGTGCTTTTTTTTTTTTTTTTTTTTTTTTTTTTTTACTCACTGTCCGCTGGCCCGCCTTGGATTCGGAGGAAGAGCGGAATTCGAAGTGCTCCGAACCTGAGAGCCGCGAGTTCCCTCGGCTTGTGCTAGCCCCACACAGGTGGGGAAAAGTGGGTCGGTTGTTACTCGCTTGCCAACCCAAAACACGCCATGTCCTACCTACCAGGACAAGTAACACGTCGAAATTTACATTCGATATAATTCAATAAAGGTACATGCCTCAGGGCAATGTCAGCAACCAATCGACTGAACACCTCTTATATACACTGGGTGTACTAGCATCTCTCGTCCAAAGTTCTACTCATGTACGGTTATTTGTTCATCTGACCCCTCAACATAATATACGCCTGGACATGTTCTCGACACCCTTTCCGAGTGAACCAGCCCGCTCATCATTCAACAGAACCCCATCGTAATCATATCACATATCTTCTTCGTCCAAAGGCTCGACTCTCACCAGTATCTCCTCCAGCAATCCTTCCAGGAAGCTGCCGACATCACGGCCCATCCCCACCGGCTCAGCTTTGTCCAGCTGGTCAATTTCTTTGCAGACATGAGCCAGTTTATAAACCAGCTTTCTTATTTTCTCGTGTGCCACCTCGGCGCGCTGATGATTTGCTGACGCAGGAGTGGTGTTGTTTCCGGCGGATGTTTGCGCCGGTCTGTGCAGCTGTTGCAACCGCATTTGCCGCCTTTTGAGGGCTTCCTCTAATGATGGGAATATCACGTCATTGAGAGCATCCAACTCACCGTTTGGGTTTGCTGGCGCAGGAGATGGGAACGATGTCGGCGGAAGAGAGGCCTCAGATGATGCAGGTGAGTGTGAGATTGGCGGCGGCGTCGGGTTACTGGCGGCAGGCGGGTTTTGTGATGATGCACCTTGCTGCGAAGCATCCCGCTGCACGGACGACCCTCGGTATGGAGGAATTTCAGGAATGGTCATCGACAGCACTTGCGAGCCTGGCTGACGACTTGGTGACTCTTGATGATGTGGCGGCGACAGTGCTTTCTCTGCACGAGATTGTGTCGTGTGCGATGAAGTTTGCGGCGACGGGCTCGTGTTCAGATGCAGCATGTCCATATCACGCTGTAACTGGTATCGAAGCTCTCGATCATAGTCTGGGGACTGAGATGCCGGGGCTGGCGGCAACGGTCGTTGGGACGGATGACCTGTCCGCGTCTCGTGTGTTTCCCTTGGCAATTCTTTGACGGGGTTTGCAGGTAACGTGGCTTTGGAAGGCGATCCGCCCATGTCTGCAGGTACTGGTTTTCTCTGTGGACTCGACTGCCTTGAAGTTGCCGCGTTAGCAGCCTTGAGCGTATCGGCTGGCTGAAAAGCAAAGTCCCTTGCCTTGGACGGGCCAAGGTCACGATGGTTTCCATCCCGTCCCGGAGCAGCCTCCAATGGCCGTGAGCAACGGGCATTAGTCGCGCTCTGGTTCAGTATATTCAATCCGGGTCGGTGGACGAGCCCTCCACGGTCGCCTACTAGTCTGACGGTGCCGAAGTCCCACATGTCCTCGTCCACCTTCTCTCGTTCCGTAGGAGCCGCACCCTCCTGGGCATCCCAATGATCGTCGTCTTCTCCTTTGTGTGTCAAAGCCCATCGATTATGACGCTCGATGAGCTCGGTCAAGTATGTTGTTTTCTTGGCTCTTCGAATAAAGGGATGCCGTAGCAGATCCCTGGCCGTGGGTCGTTCTTTTGGGTCCCTTTGCAGGCAAAGCTCGACGAAGTCCTTGAAGGCCTTGGTGAAGTTTCCGTCCAACCGTGGGGGAGGATTCTTCGGGATGAGGAAGAGAACTTTCATGGGGTGAATATCTGCATAAGGCGGTTCGCCTTTGGCTAGCTCTAGCGCCGTAATACCCAACGACCATATATCGGCTTTGTGATCGTATCCGGATTGCTTGATGACTTCTGGAGCCATCCAAAACGGTGTCCCAACAAACGTGTTCTTCTTCGTCATTGTGGCAGATAATTGGCCAGAGACACCAAAGTCGGCCAGTTTGACCTGTCCTCCTGACCCAAGTAATACATTGGCGGCTGCAAAAGGCCAGGTCAGTTCTGAGCAAGCAACCACTCGGCAGCCTTCCAAAGCTAACGACTAGGAAACACACCTTTAATGTCCCGATGCAGCTTTTTGTCCGAATGCAAATAGTCCAGGCCAAGTAGCAATTCCCTTAGAATGATGGCAATATAATCCTCTCCGATTAACCCAGGCTTCATCAAGTCGGCACAGCTTCCACCAGCACAGAATTCCATGACGATCCATAGCTCAGCTCCTTTAGCATATGATCCATAGTATTTGGTGACGTAAGGTGATTGTAACTCAGACAAGATGGCTATCTCCTGTATGATATCCTCGACTTCGTCTTCGGCGTTCTCGATGTCGATCAATTTGATGGCTACGGCCTGACCGGTTCGCTTGTCGACTCTAGTCGAAGACGTCAGTCGTTCCGTCCAGTTTCATGAGTACAATACCAAGAATGGCCCTTCAATGATGGTGCACGCCAATCACGGCGAACGGAAGCATACCCTTTGTATACTTTGCCAAAGCTCCCGCCGCCTAGTCACTCGGTGGTTAGCTCAAGTGTCCAAGATTCCGAGTTTGCTCCTTCTCGAAACCAACCAATGCAGTACTCCTTGGAGTACAAGAGCTCGGGGTCCAAGGCCTCGTTAGGCTCCTCGTCACGGTACCTCTCCGCCATGGCTACCGGTTTGCAGGAGCTGTTCGAAACGACGTGGCCAAAATGCAATAAGGAAATTATTGCCGTGTGCAGATCGTATGCTGCATCGAGCCCGTTGAATCGTTGTCAAGCAACGTTGTCTTCCACCAAGAGACGTCGGTTTTTGTTGTGCATGTACGTCGGTAGCTTTCTGAGGACGGTCGGACCCCTCGTCGAGTTCTCCTCCGGTAGCGCAGGTCTATTATTTGAGAGGGAATGCACAAAGGCGTCAAGAGAGAAAAACAAGAGCAATGTTCTCCGGAAGCCGAGGGCGATAAGGAAAAGAGCTGCACATATGGGAGATTGACGAGATTCAAAGGCGGCAAGGCAATGCACGCAAACCCAGACCCTCGTGTTCTGCTTTGAACAAAAACAAACCAGCTGCTTATCGCAGGTGGGCGGCCATGTTGACAGGCCCGTGGGGTTGAGCATCAATCTTGTTGACATGGATATATTAAGACATGGATGGGGCTCTGGCACTTGTATCGGTGGAGCAGGCAGGGCCAGCGCATTCATTCGAACATTCATCCTTGTTGTTGTGCTCAATCCTTGACTCCGTATTATGGAGTACTTCATTATGCATCCAGGCTGGCTTGGCTGGCTAGCAAGCTGGTCAACGGGGTCAACGGGGTCAACGGTGGTCCACTCGATTGACAGCTGGTTGGGGTTTCAATCTCCACCGACCAGACCACGCGTTTCTTGCCCGGTACGCTTGACGCTTTGGTTGCTTTGGCTGCTTTGGCTCTCTCTTTCAATGCTGTCCGTTGGCAATGAACCGTCACCGGTGATGATGGGTGTTCCGTCTCGACAGCAGAAGACATGACTGCAATGTTTCTATTTCCCTCATCCATTGGCACACTTCCTAGCTCCTATTGGTGTAGGCTCGTTGTTGTTTTGATGGATTCGCGAGTGTCAGCCAGCCACTCACTCCTCAATCTCGTCAATCTCATCAATCTCGGAGCTGCATGGACCCGAGCACGTCAGGCCCAGCACCGCGTTTCAGGGCGATGCCATAGATGCCATACTCCATTTCATTCATTGGCTGGCCGCCTCTGCCATCTCAATCAAAAAGTCCGGCCAGTGACAGCCTGACCTAGCGTTCAAGGCTATCTGCCTGGCAGCTCCGCTCCAGCTTCAAGTTCCTGACTTTCCTCTCGTTCCTTTACTTGAGTGTCCGCCAGCGATCCATGAATATTTATTTATTTGTCTTTGATATCCTCGCGATACACCTATCCTCCCTCGTCTGCTACAGGAAATCTCCAGCCAATACCTCATACGTGTCACCGTAATTTCGCTTTAGTATATTCCGTGATTTGAGAAGCAACGCTGGTGGTCTCCCGCATCGCTCCCCCCGAGCGTCGCCGGGGGTGAGAGAGGCGATATTGAAAGATGAACGAGCCGTGTCAATCGTCTTGTATGTTACGTAGTGCAGACCGTCTATATGTAAAGTGCTGCGCACCTTGCAGCCCCATGCCTCTTCACTTTCCTGGTTCCCATCTCGCTAGTCTTCAATAAACTCCATCATCACCGTCCCTTGTTTCAGACCACTCTCTTCAATACTCTTTTCCAGGCTCTCCATCAAGTCCTGGCCTTGTGGCATCCTCTTGAGTTCAAACACTAGACCTGTCTTGCCCTCCAGTGGCTCGGCCTTGAGCCACTCGTAGATGCGCCTTACTGGATCTTGCAGGTTGAACCGTCGGATCACCCGCCCGGTAGGATGCCTAAATTGTATCCTCGTTGTGGTTGCCGGATTGTTTTCGGGTTCTGTATGTGGTTTCCCGCTCGATATGGAGGCAAACACGACTTGTTCGGGAGCTGGCTCAGGCTCTTTACCTTTAGCCTCGGGGTCAGCCCCGCTGGGTCCAGGAGACTTGGTGAGAGCATCAGGATCGTGAATGTTGGGTGTTGAAGTTGAACGACTGCTCTCGCCGCCTGCCGCTAGACTATTTTGAAGAGCCATCTCCAGCATTTCTTCCTCCGTCATCCTGTCAACATCCACTGCAGCAGGTTTGCGAGCTGTAGCTTTGGCGACAGGGTTCTTGCTGTTTGCAGCAAGACTGTATCTGTCGAGGAACTCGGCTAGCTCGGCATGAAAGTCTGCTGCGCTGGGAAACGGCCTACCGCTCCACACCTTCACCTGTTCACCAGTCCGAGGATCGACAATGGAAACATGTGGATAGTTGTCCGGGTTCTCATGCGCTTGGTTGGGAAAGTAAAAAGTAATATACTCCTCAGCATCGGGATAATCTTTGTCGTACTGCAGGAAAATAAAGTTCTCCGATACTAGATCCCGCACCGTAGTGTCTTTCCAGATGTCTCTGTTGAGAGCCTGGCAGTTGAAGTCATTCATATCCTGAAGATTTACCAAGATCCATTTTTTATCCTCCTTGCCGAGCGCTCTCGCTTCATCCCACGTATAACGAGACATCAAGTCATACGGGGGCCGAAATAGATCTTCCAATCGTCGCGCGTGGCTTCCGCTGTCTCCGGGATTGGCGCTACTTGAGGAACTTGGCCCATCCCCCCAGACTCGTTGGCCAAACGGACCACCACTGCGAGCTACACGATTGCTGTCAGCCAATGAAGCCGTCTCGGTTCACATAGAATAATCACATCACAGCAGAATGGCAATCCCGAGACTTACGAGGAGGATGTGTTCTGCTCCTCAGGTGCTCAAGCAGTCTCCGTGTGGTCTCCTCATCCGCAGCATCCCCCCAGTTAAGGTCTGGTGCAACGAGAGTCTCAGTCGTGCGCGCAATCGGTGCCCTCACATCTTCCTGGCCTGCTGGACCACCTGGACCGCCCGAATATAATTCCTCTTGTAACCTCTTGGCCATAGCCGCATCCTCTTCTTCCTGTGCCAGGGCAGCTGCGTGTTGGATAGCTGCCCGTTCGCCTTCGTCGCCGCTGTCGAGACCAATGTCGTCGTGTGCCATGTCGTCGTCGTCGTCACTTATTTGAATGACACCACTGGCATCCTGGCGACCGATATTCGAAGGGCGAGAAGCTGCCTGTCTACCTAAAGGTATGGATGCAGCGTCCGAGACTCCAGCTCCGACACCAGAAGCTAAATCTGGGTTTTCAAAATACAGGCCAACCGCACGTTCGAAATCCCCATTTGTGATTTGCAGGAATCCCCTTCCGACTTCCGGGGTCGCTCCAGTAATGGAGACAAAAGTCGAGATAGCCTCATCCATGCCGCGACCTCGGAGTCCGACAAACTCGACTCCTGGCTCGGGCTCAAGGTTGGTAAACGAAGTTTCTCTCGTGGTGAGCGCCAACTGCTGTCTGCAGGTTTCTCAGGGAGTATCTTCTCGTCAGCGCAGGTCTTGTGGATCGATGATGATGCAAGTATGAAGTGCGAGCAGCGTTGTGCTTCTCTCGAGGTTGCCTGCCCCTCACCCTGGCAGACGGTTTTGACCTGCGTCAAGTGCCGGCCCTTGGAGAGATGAATCAAACTGATGAAACTCTTGCTTTGGCAAGAAAAGCAACCCGAACGCTCTGTGTGGGTTCAACGCTGTAGTGGAAGCGATAGCTAAGGCAAGAAGAAAAGCGGACAGAAACGAGTGCGAACGCCGTTTCTGACCTACAATTTGATTCGCTGAGGGGCTTATGCAGGCATCCGACCACCATGACGCAACCAATCCAGACCGGACCGCACATGGGAGTCTGTGATAGTCCAAGTCCAGTACGGACGGAGTACGGGTTTAATACATCGCTCCAGATCGCCTTCACAACAGAGAGTAGTCTTCGGCCTGGCTTGCACTTAGCCATTCGATATTTGCGTCCCATTACACTAACGCACCTGCGACATCGCACCTTTTCTGAACAAACGCGAAACTGTGCTTCTTGGCTCTATGTCTGAAGTTCTCCTTAATTTACCTATAGTCTATGACATGGCTATGCCCGCGACTGCTTAACATCTTCCAACAACTCCCTCCATGCTCTCTGCACGTCAATAGACCTCTCTTCTCCGAGTGCTCCTTGTATCTCAGCTTCCAGGCTACTGGGCAAGCTGGCCTTCCCAAAGACACCCTTATTCTTCGCTTCCAACACCTTAGACACAGCCTTTATCCTCTTCAAGCGCTGGGACTCGGTGCCTGTCTCACCCTTTTCTATATCGAGACTCTCAAAATAGGATGCTATGATCTTAGATCCCTCACTTGGGGACGGCAAAGGATCCATGGTATTTGTATACTTGACTGCGTCTCCCATCAAATCGTAGACACATTCATACCATATTTCTCGCTTAATGAATCCGAATTTTGCGTGGACAAGATATGGTTTCAAAGTGGCAATGATATCTCTAAGAGACCTTCTAATGTCAATTTCATTCGATAGGGCGTAGCCGCGACCAACAGCTTCGAATGCCTTTTCGGCCGTCTTGGATGAGATGTTCTCTTTTTGACTCTCCTTGGTGTTCGAATCCATTTCTTCATCGTCTTTGAAGTCGTTGAGGTAGGAGGTGACTATAGCGCAAATGTCTTGCAACATGTCGAGGTCTGGGCGAGCTCTGGCGAATCTCCACAGACACTCGAAGGCGTGTGGTCGATATTCGTCATTGTTCCGTTTTGCTTCTCGAATTGCAATCTTTTTCATCTGAACAGAAACAGCGTTGTCGGGTTCCCAAAGCGGACTGCTTTTTCCCACGAATTTTGGATACGACTGCAATAACTTCTCCTTGCCTGGAAAGGTTTTCAAGGCTAATGCTTTGTCAAAGGCAGGCCAAATCGTTTCCAGGTTGGATTCGTCAATGGACCCCATGGCTTCACTTGCATCGGCAACGTCAGCTGCCATGGCGGCGACTGTGAGCGCCCCAGTATGCCTAAGTGCCCATCGCGCTGCGTCCATGCAGTGGTCGACCAAGGTCACGATCTCTCGAACGTACCGTGTCACAGTGCGGCTGCTTCCTGCATGCTGGTCCCAAACCTCCTTAAATACTTTCCCTGTGTACTCGTCGATATCGTGGGAACCGAGATACGCAAAAGGCAGCAAAATAGACTCCTGGGCGGTAAAATGATCCGGTGAGATCTTTGCCACGGAAACGACCACATCTGCCACTTTTTGACGTCGATTGTCGTCCTCCGCTTGGAGATAAAGATCGACAAACTTTTCAGAGAAGCGCACCTTACTGGCATCTGGAGCGGCGCGAATCATGTAAGCAGCTGCCCTGGCGTATGCTTGACTAACCTCATCATTCTTGTCCATGGCCTGTTTCTCCAGAATCCGCAACAGCTTGCCTGCTATTGGCTGTATATCACTGCTGTGGCGGGTGGCAAGTGTGGTGATGACCCTGCTACATCCTATCTTTGTAGGCATCCCAATAGCAGTCTTGATGGTGGACTCAAATCTAGGGGCAAATTCTGTCATGACGCTGGCGTCAATGAATCGCAAGCAGTTGTCAATCGCTTCAGAAATCGGTGACTGATTGACCATCTGCGAACGTAACTTATCAATCTTGTCTCGGCTCAATTCCCCCGCGCGTTGGTATGCATAGTTGATTTGCTCAGGTTCAATCGTGCTCAACAGACCTAGTAGTTGGGAAATCATGCTAGGAATGAAAGGTCTAAGAGCCTTGCCGCCTTGGTTGGCAATCTTCATGACGGTTACAGTCGCAAATAATCGGACATCCTGAACTGAACTTTCCACGCCTTTGTCAGACAACAAAAATGGCAGGGCCTCCTTCATCATGGCCTGAACAGCAGAAGTATGATTCCCCTCTTCCAATTGACGAATAAGAGTGTTGGAGAGCGTCATGCACAGTTTCATTGCGGCTTCTCTTACACTGCCTTTGACGTCGTCCAGCACTTTGAGGGCGCTGGCCCAGATATCGCGGTAGTACTTCTCATATAGAGGAAACGGTCGCCCTTGTATGAGATCGGAAATAGCAGCACAGCTTGCTTGCCTCACTCGCCACTCTTTGCCCAGTATGCTTTTTAGGAGATCCTGTATAATAGCTTCGAAATGAGCTTCAAGAGTAGCATTCGAATCCTGGACCAACGCTTTCCAAATGTCATCCATAGATCGCTGAACATTTCCATTGGGGTCGAATCGGTATCTGTACAGCTTGGGGTACAGCTTGGGGTCTACTTCTGACTCGGATAGAATGCTGCTCAGCCCAAAGCGGCCGAACGCGGACCTGGTAGACCATGTTGCAGCATTGGCAGCCAAGGACATGAATTTGTACACCAGGCGCTGATCTCCCACCTCGTTAGCCAAGCTGACAATATCCTTGTAAGATGTGACTGAGTTGCCCTCGCCGGTAGGTAGTGCTCCAGGCTCGAATAGCTCGGTCTCCTCGTCTACCTTCAGTTGTGTTCCGCTACCTGTAAAGGCTGACACGAGATCTTTCACCAAAGCAGATTTGAGGTCTGCATCACCTCGTTCATAGACTAGTGAGAGGCCACGGGATGCTGTTTCTTGCACCAGCTCATCCCTTGCACTAAGGAGTCTCATGAAGGCTGCTTGAGCCTCTCTCAGCAAGCCCTGTACTTGGCTGAGATGAGAACCAAATTGCACGATACAAAAGAGCCAGATTCCAGAGGCCTTGAGTATTGATGGCTTGGTTGCCTTGCAGTCTTGCAAAATCTTCTTGATAACTTGATAAAGCCACCTGTCTCGCGCACCGGTGAGGAATGTCGAGTTCCTGGCTTCGACATCTATTTTAAGTCTCATGCTGTTCGATTCCCATCTAGCCACAGCGGAAGTGATGGCCTCTCCCACTGCAAATTGAACGTCAACTCGTTTAATTTCATGAAGCGAGAACAGATTCCTCACTATTTGGCCAAGGGCACCAGGAAATGAATCGTTATTCTCGTCCACATTGGATTCTTCCTCCAACCCTGTAGCAAGGCTTCCGAGCGCCGCAATGGCCTTCTCGTTAACCTTTTTCGAGTCCGAGGACAGTTTATTGATGACTTTTATGATAGAAAAATCTCCTTCAGTCGATGGAATGGCCAGTTTGGCGGCCCAGAGCTGAGAAAATGAATCCAATGCTGCCTCATACAGAGACGAAGGTATACCGTCGTTCATGAGAAAGCAGTATGGCCACTCCGAGTGTGGCGGGAATGGTCTATCATAGTAAATGCATCGAGAAAGAAGGTAGCCAAAAGCAAGCAGAGCACCTTCCGCAGCATTTGCTTTTGCGCCCACAAAGGATTCGGCGTTGGTAAACAAGGACTTCAAGGTCATGATCCAGTTTCCTACAGAGTCCGAGCTATTTGCGGGATGTCCTGCCAAGATTGCAAATGCTTTTGCAGCAAGCAATCGAATCCCCTTGTGGTTGGATTTGATGAGTGGTAATAGATTTACACTGGCATCCGTAAGGAAGCCTATGGCTGCACCGGGCGTCCAAGCAGCGACCTCAACAAAGCAGTACAGACACTCTTCCACAATGGATGACCCTTCAATGAAGGCGCCGCTTAGACAGGTCTTCAGGTAGAAGACAACGTATGCGCTGTCCACAGAACGCAGATATGCACGCACCTTGTCTCTTGTAGCTATGTCAGTTGACATCTGTGCGTCAAGAATCTGCATCCAACCCGGCTTGACGTCAAAACCGTCAAGTGCTGTAAGAAGCATTATCTGTTTGATATACCGAAGAGTTACAGAAAACGCGGCAAGTCGTGAGCCCTGGAAATTTTGAAACACAACATTGTTCGGCAAGTTTTTATTATCATCATTCACAACCTGTTGAGAGCCCTTGTGCGGGTCTAAAGGGGAGTCAAAATATGTGATCGTCATGTCTTTCCAGTCAGGTAGCTGTGGCGTTGTATCTGTGTGAGCGTAATATGTCCACGGATCGAGACCCCTGTAACCCTGTTCTATCACATCATTTCGTTCATTTTGTCTCCCAGCAATGGCCAAGATATCGATCCATCGACCAAGAATGTCAGAAAAGGGCAGACTCTGGTTTGCCCACTTCACGACGGCGTGTCTGGTACTTCGCACTGCGGGAGCCTCATCCGCCAGTGTCATGAACATAAGAAGAATGAGCTTTAGGCCCTCATTCACTCCGCTAGCGCTCGTGGGTTTACCTGCAGTGAGGCTGGAGAGTGCACCGTCAATATTCACGACAGCATCACTTGTGTTGTCCTCAGATAAGGACCGAAGCAGCCACGCGCCTACGTCGAGTCTTTCTAAGTCGGGCATATCGACGCTTCTCGCTACCAAGCCAATAGTCTCGTAGGCTCTACAACGTAACGCAATTTCGTCATTTGAGGTTTTTTTGGGAACAGGCCAGCCTTTCCCCTCGATGTATGATCTCATTGCTTGGATGAGTGGCATACCAACAGCGAAATCGGATTTCGAAGGACCAACTTGCGCCACCCAGGACAGAAAATGAAATAAAGCCTTATGCAATTTCGTTCGTTCCAAGACGCTCCCGATCTGCATGGAACCATCCGGCAAAAAGTCAAGGTTCACGACAGCCATGATGTCGTCGGACATTGTGGTGGCGATTGTTGACCTGGAGAGAATGGCGAGAGCTCGAGTACGATAGGGTACTGGAAGTTGCGAGTGTGCGAGAAACAAACGTTTGACCAGCGACTCATCCTCAACAGACACAGTGCTTCGTTTGAGGATCTCCTCTGCCATAGATGCGAGTCTGTTGTCAAAACCTGAAGCAGCGAAAAGCGCAGGGAAAAAACTCTCCTTATCAGTGAAGGCCCCACTAGCCAGCAATGCGATGGCTTTCATCTTCAGTTCTCTGCTCCTTCCGAGAATTTTCTCATTTTCGGGGAATTCGGAGGGAAATAGCCTCAGTTCAGCTTCAGAAAGTGCTGGATTAGATTGTGCCAACGACTTGTTCCCGGTTGGTGTGCGGAGGCGCAAGAAGATGCCAAGGGCCGTGGAAAGACATTGAGCATCGGCGTCGTCTGCTAGGCCAATGGCAGATCTCAAGTTCGAATCCTCTGGGCTTCCTCGTGGAGGAATTCGTAGCTCGAGAAGCAGTCTCACTATGATATTAAATATGGCGGCAGCTCTGGGCTGTCCCTCATCTTTCGCAAAGCCGGCCAAGGCAATTGGAACCAGATCCCTTCTGTCTTCAACACTTAACCTGTCTAAACTGTGCATGATAAAAGACAGATCCAGCTGCTTGATCACGGCAGAGTCATTAGACTTGTATTGTTGCAGTAGTGCTTTGACAGGCAACACTATCCTTTTTTTTTAACACGAAAATAGGTCAGTGACCCTCTCCACGTACTCATTTCAAGTTCACAAGGAGCTATTGAATCACAAAGACATACTCTGGAGATTGTATAAAGGTTTTCAGCCTAGCAAGAATCTGAATAACCTGTCCACTAGTTAACATAGGGCTTGGAAAGTCAAAGGTGTCCTAGTGAGCCAAATTTCCTTACCCGTGCTCTGACCGAGGCATGATCACTAGCTGCCTTCAGAATCAGCGGCGCTAGATACCGCTGAAGCAGTTGATGGAGCTTATCTTCTTTATTGGCCACACCTAGGATTTTGAACTCGACGCTCTCCACCAACTGCAGCTCGCGTTGCTCTGTGGACGGAGTAGACATGGCGAAAATGCGGGCGGGCTGCTGAGAATATCTCCAAGGCTCATGAGCTGACAGCAAGAAAGTGGGACACTGGAAATACGGCCTGAGATTAAAGGAAACAAAGGAAAGATATGGCCACACGCGGTTCGGGTACGCAGCGTAGACAACCTCCAATGTGAAGATGAAGGTCCAGCAGCTTTCAGGCCAACAAGTGATCTAACGCAAAACGGGCGGGTACGGTATTGTGACTAAGCAAGCTTGAGCTTGGCGGGAATGCCCGTCACTTGTGATAGAAGTTCTAGCAATTTCCCCTATACTAAGCAATACATGGGTCTTGGCTGTTTTCTAGCGTGGTCTTTGGGTCACTAGAAGTATCTTTCTTGTAGTCGCGCCGATGTGGGTCATACTCATGCCTGAGGCCTCATCGCAAGCAAGGGAAACACTCCGTACCTTTGTCCAGCGGACAACTGGAAGGACAGGAAGCGTGGCGCCTGTCCTTTTCCCACCGTACAGCCTGGGAGCAAAAAATTGCAAAGGAAATCACGGCACATGTAGATATGCCATCGTCAATGTCCTGTCCTCCGTAGTGCGAACGAATTTTGGTGACTAGAGTATCTACTCCGAACCTAGGTGCCTTATGTAATCATGAAAGTGCCACGTGATGATTCACAAAATCCACCTCCATGTACTCCCTACCTTCTAGAGTTTACACTCCGTCTATTAAACAACATTTGAACCCATCTGCTGTAAGATGTCGTGATGTCGTGTTGCAAGTCAAAGGGCAGTCTGTCAATCCACGACAATGAACAACAGAGCTACAAGACTTTTCTTCCTCCCGGATAGGGTAGCTGCTGGAATCAGACTGTCCGTGCGATCACTCCTTGATCAACGCAGGCAAAATCAAAGCCCGGCCCACACGTACGTACAATCTTCTTTGTTCTCGCGCTGTCAAAACGCATTGAAACACAGTGGAGTCTCTTATCACACAGTCATGATAGACCAACGCTGCGTCCAAGATTTTGGTCTTATCTCGTCCTCTTGGCTTACTGGTTGGTTTCCCTTGAACTGCTACTGCAGCTAGTGCATTAGGCTTGGCAAGGGCCCTGGTAATTAATCAATCATGCATGAGATCCTTACTTGGTTAGTCAGGCTGATAGCGCCTTATGTACTAATCGACTCTCGTGTCATTGAATCGGATTTGAAGCAGCTTAGTCTTGATCCCACTGGCAGACACAAGCAAGCACATATAACATGTAGTGTCATCAAAAAAGGATGGGCGCCTGGCCCTAGTGAACGGATCGTTGGCGGCCAAGTTTACCGAGGCTTAGTGTCAACTCTATCCTGAGTTAGTTGCCGAACAAGTGAAATGGAGATGCTGTGTAAATCATCTTCATTGCGCGTCGTTAAGTGCATTATCTCGCATAGCCAGGACGCCAAGATCGCTGCATGTTTCTATGTTTGGTTAAGTCAGCTGCTTTGGCATACCGTTCAGACCATGCTATTGCTGAGAAGTGCTCTCGATATTATAGTTTCGTAACATCGGCGCCTATTAGTGTCAGGTATTAGACTGATGACGGTTAGGCATTGAAGGCATCTCGGTAGATATTAGCCCCCCCTAACAAAAAAAAAAAAAAAAAAAAAAAAAAAGCAGCAAGCTTGATGTGACTACTGTCGATGCACGCTCGCCGCATTGTCCCTGATCTTCATCTCCTTGCGGGGTTTCCAATTATACCGGTTTAGAGTTATCATGGGCACTGCTGTTAAAGTTTGGTAAGAATGTCAACTCCAGGGCTGCTGAATGGAACCGCAACATACTGTTGAGTCCTCACGGAGTACGCATCGTTATTGTGATCCGGCGTAGTTAATACCTGTGAAACAAGGTTTTTTGTTCTCCCACTGAACAACATACGACTAGTCGACGGCGCCAGATGTCTTGTCATGGACGGCTGCGCGAGGGACAGCAAGCTACCGAGCGGCTGATTCCACCACTGGGGCTCGATTGAGTTTATTTAGCTCAGTTAATTCATATACACGGCTTCTTGAGCCTAGCGAACGGAGAATATCCGTAGAGCTACACAGTGTGATCACTTGACGTAGAGGAGCAAGGCAAGGCGTGTGAAGGCTTGAAAATGAGCCGGGATGCAATCATAATTGATGGAATCTTGGGTGATGGAAGGACAGCAGGCGCATCGCGGAGTTTGTGACAGCAAAGCAGGGAGGGGCGCGGAGGCATACTGATGGGTGTTCCCGAGGCGATATGCAAGGGCAATAGAGGCAACAGCCAAATAGAGGCGCGTTAGCTAAGAGCCGCCCCCGAGAAGAAGTATCGTACAACGATGTGAATGGGAGGCGAGTGAAACGACGGTCAACTGTGGCGCGCATTCGCTGCCAGCAGTAGTTGCATTGTTGGGTGAAAGCCCTCATATCATGAAGCACGTCAATAGCAGTTCTTTGAACAATGAGCTGGGCAAGAGCATCCATCTGGACCAGGAAACCTTGAGGAATAAGAAGAATTACACGAGGGCCTGTCTACCTACATACCGTCACCGGCCATTGGTCAGCGGGCTGCATATCTCGCGATTGGATCCATACAAGGGAGATGCCGCTCGATTTTGGACATTATACATTTTGGACGAGATCAGTTGCTAGAGGTGAACGTAGAGCCGGTTAGCGCAGCTTTGGTGGCCGACGAGGCACGGAATCCTTCCAAGAAGGAGACGAGATAAGTCCAGACTGTGCAACGGAATGAAGTCGGCTATGAGCAAGCGGTCCCTCTCTACATGAACAAGGGAGACGGCTCCGTATCCGTGCAATAGTTCTATGGTCAACTACCTAGGTACCTAGTTACCCTACTCCGTACTCCGTAAGCAGATGCCAATTGAACCTCGCCTGCCTGTCGCGCTGGCCATGGCGACAGGGCCACAGAAGCGGAAGGCGCAGGCCTCTGCCCGCATCAGGAAAGGAAGCCCGCACCAGGGTTTGCCTCGTCCTTGGGCAAATATCGAATTGCTGCATTGATAATTGATACAGCTCAAGATGAACGAACGCCCACAAAAGGCTGGCAGGCTGTCTCAAGAGCCTACTTACCCGATGCAGCAGACGACAGACCACTTTTGTTTGTATCCCATCGTCGGTTGTACAAGTTGCCGGGACAGACAGCTGTGGCCCTCGCGTACTCCGTACAGTGTTCATAATTTTATCATGACATGGTTTGTCCAGGGCCAGGCAAGGGTGGAGAGAGACATCCCTTGACGTGCCCCAACACATGCACATACATACATCCAGGCGCCCAGGTAGGTACCTAGGTACCTATCCCTTGGACAAGTCAGTGGTTGTCAACCAGCACGTCAGCCAATTAGACGCCGAAGAATAGCAGATAACCTGTCCAAGAGGCACCAGCTGAGTCGCGAGTTAACAGGTACCTAGTGAACCAGTCAGAAGGAAGAGGGAAGGAAGGTAGGTGCCTAGGTACTTAATTCAGCATGTCCTCGCAAGTTTCCGGACGTACGGAGTACAAAGAAGTACGTCACAAGTCTTGCACCTGTTCAAGGTGGGTGGTGGTGTGGGGTCCCGGGACCTGTCTACAGTCTCTACCAAATTGACGACTGGAGTATCTCCCGAGCACCGAGTCGAATACCCGTATTGCGACCGGCTTCGACGCTGTGGCCCGCACAGAACAATAGGCTTTGTTAGCGTCAGCCACCTCGGCCGCTGTACCAGAGTGAGTTGCGACAAGGACTGGTTGTCACGAGCGCGAAGTAGGAATTCTCCAAGAATGAAAGGGAAACGTGAGGAATCCTGTGCGATGCGGCAGACTGCTGCCTGTCTCGTGGTCGCGCCGTCCTTGCAACCAGGAGCGCTGCTCGTAACGATTGTCTCACTGCGTAAGACTTTGTCCGAGTTGCTTCCAAGATTGCGATTGTTGTCTTGACCCTTGTACGTATTCGACAGATTGGACAACTGCTGGAGACGCCAGCTGCCGAAAACGGATGGGACCAAGGCTTGCAAAATGCAAATCATCCTCCACTCCGTAGATCAGCACACCTCCCCATTTCCGCATCGGCAGTATCAGTTAGTACCCGCATCTGCTCCGTATTACCGTTGCCGGTCGTTTTGGAGGCAAATCCCTCGTCCCACCTTCAAATCTGCATTTACGCCTAAAGATTGGCCGAGTTCCTCTTCTTGAGAAGAGCTAAGCACCAGACAGAGACGCGCCATTCGTTGACCCTCCATGATCGCATTGCCAGTCCCTCTTGGTTATCACACTAGTCAGTCCATCCTCAAGTGTTCGAGTACTGGGTGCAATCCGTCCTAGCCTGGGCTGAACTCTGAAGCAGACATAAAGCTTTGTGGAACAGACCAAATCACGTCTGCTCTTCTCTTCTGCTTCACACCATCCATACTCGATCGTTTTGCCCTGACAGCATTCTGTTATCGTTGTTGCACTTGAATCATTCCATTGTATCGTTGGTTGTGTCGCGTATCACTTGGCGAGTTCTGCTTAACGTTTGTGTTTCGGCATATCCTGGAGTCCCGACCTGGAAAGGCGACGGGCAGTTTGGCACACGTCAACCAAGTGTCACCTGGAAAGTAGCGGCCAATCTCGCCAGTCTCGCCAATCTCGCCGGGTTGGTCAAAACGTCCCTTGCCCAAAAGCTCCCGGGTGTTCAGGTATGTCAACGTCAATATTGTTCGACTGGCCACATCCACTACATGCAGCCATAGCACGGCCCTACCCTGTCAATCTTGAATGCCCCTCGCTCCCCTCCCCTCGCTCCTTTCTGCGTTTAGTGATCGTCTGAGTGCGCGATCGGGCCAACCTCGTGTGTCCACATGCCATGCACGAGGCCAGGCAGCGGCCTGCCTGGTCCTTGTTGGCGAAGGGCGAAGGGCGAAGGGCGAAGGGCGAAGGGCGAAGGCGCAGGCGCAGGCGCAGGCGCAAGCGCAGGGCGGGCTGCACCGCACTTGTCGGTCAGGCTCAACCTGCTTGCCTACAAGGCCAGCCACATCAAGCATGAAGGCAAATCAAGGCATTTGTCTTCATGGCATGGGCAATCGACTAATCGTCCAGCTACTGCTGTTGGGGCTTCTGAAGGTTGAGTTCCAGAGCCCCACCCTGTCCCTATCTGGCCAATGGCCATCCCTGCCTTTTGTCTGTCCACGCCCCGCGCGCCCCAGCTAAGGCTGTGCACCACCAGCCCGAAACCAGCCAGTCTGCGGCCCTGAAGGCTCTGAGCTCCGGCGAATGCGTCCCACGTGTGGAGAGAGAACGAGAAGCTGACGCGCCAGAAGCCCAGAGAAGGTCGAAGCCTCAGTCCTAGAGTCGGCTGGTCCCAGTTCGGAGCGAGGGCCGCGCACACGCACACGTACACGCACCACAGCTGTGTCTTGCTAGCCCCCGTCGGCTTCGTCGAAGGGAAAAAAAAAAAAACAGCTCGCCTGTACTCCTGTGCCCGCCTTGCCGCGACTCGGATTTTCTCTCCCTTACTTCACTCCTCCATCACCTTCCACGACTCTTCCTTTGCGCGTGTTTCGGACATTGGCTCAGAGTTTCGGTTGTTTTTGCCGGCGCCTAAAAGTAAGTAATTCCCTTCAATTCTCTCTTTTGTTCCCTCGACATCCGAATTCTGCTCTTTGGTTGCTGGTCGACGTGCTTTTGCGCAATCCCCATCCGTCTTCGATCGCATTCTCGACCCCTCGTGACGACGACGAAATCGATGCCATCAGCCGTATTTGGACTGCTCGACGACAGTCTATGGACATATGAGTTGCTGCTTCATTGGATCTCGTTGGGCCATTCCATTTTCCTAAGCCATTAATTTATCGACAGTCTCACCACTAAAGCGAGTTGGCGGACGTCTTGACCCGGTCAGCACTGAATTTATGCCCAACCAAGGCTTAAATAACGGCGCATGGGCTTATTTCCCCAGAATCACACCGGCGTTTGCAATTCGCATCACGGTATACGAAGCTGCCCTCTGTGCAAGGACCGCTTCCTGTGCGACCCATACCGAAAACCTGGCTTATCTCCGGTCTCTACCCTGCGACACAAAACCGCTGTAGCTGAAGGCGGTCAGACGTCGAATGGAGATTGCTGACGTACACAAAGCGCTCCGATGTGAAGTTGAGTTGATCCGCCACCAGAGACTACTCAACAAGGATCACTGCGCCCAGTCACTCTGGATTTTGCGGGTTAATGTTTGGTCCTTGTGGCAGCCATTTTCAGAATGGGATTAAATTGGGCGCAATGTAGCAGGACCACACCTTCTCTGTCCCCTGAAAGCTGGCAACCGATGCATTCTGCAGGCTCTACTCTCATGTTATGAGCTACCAGGGATGATCGGCTCTGACAACGCGCACGTCAATCAGCATATCAAGAGCAATTCGAGATGATGCGGGTTACAAGGGGGTGAATTTGGGGGTTTATTCGAAGGACTGTGCATGCTGATGACATCGCCTAGGTTTCTGTTGATTTCGAGAGCGTTTCAAGTGTTTATCCACGATCCCTCGGAATCCTCGGTAGAACTGACGTTTGTTGTCGTTATTTCTTAACGGACATATCGCATTCTGTCTTTGACGCACAAGTCAACTGTTTCGACACTTCGACATTTTGCGGATCCTTCCAGCACTCCCTTGCAACGTTTTCACGCGGCGTGACGGCGTCTTGAGATTCTTGTCTTTACGACTACATTTGGAGTCTCCGTACTCGGTCTGGATACCGCTCCTCTCGATTCGTTTCCGGTTCCCGTTTCGATTCGATCAATCTGCATCCTTTTGATAACTCAAATCATTTCTTGTAAAATTCTGGTAGGTGGTTCCTTGTCACAGGTGACCTCTTCTGGCGCATCAGGTTGCTCCCTCTTGTTGGCACCGTTTGCTGACGAAGACCGGCACAGCCTCTTGACGATTTCGTTATCTGAAGATCTTGTAAGGAAATTAAATTCCGTTATTTGTAAGCGCTTCGAAAATCAGCCATTCCGCCTGTCAATTTGCGAAGTTCATTTTGTGCAGTTCTTGACAACTTCGTAACCTGTTCGTCATTGACGTCGATTGCTGGTAGTGCACACGCAAGGCTAACTACTCAGCAGCGTGACGTGTCCAGGTTTTCCTTTGCCCTCTTAAATTTTCTAAAATGTCTTTCCCCAACGGAACCCCTCCGGCCTCCGATATGGCTGTTGTCTCTCCCCCTTCTGGTGGTGACCAGCCGAAGACCACTCTGTGGTAAGAAATTTCATTCCGTTGCTCTAGACATTTTCATTTCATGGGAGTATGGCTCTGACGCTCCTTTGAAGGATGGGCGAACTTGAGCCTTGGATGGACGAAAACTTTATCAAAGGTGTCTTTCTGTCCGCTTCTGGCGAAGCTGTCAATGTCAAAGTGATCCGCGACAAGAATTCTGGGTATGTGACTGGGGCAATAACACAGGGGAAGGAAGGTTAGGCATGCCGACTAACCGTGATTTCCTTGTTTCAGCAATGCCGGCTACTGCTTCGTTGAGTTTTCCTCGCCCGAAGCTGCCACCAAGGCACTGGGTCTTAATGGGACCCCCGTTCCCAACAGCTCTCGTCAGTTCAAGCTCAACTGGGCCTCTGGAGGTGGACTTGTGGACCGACGGTAAGTAATCCCAACTGGAGGAAGAGCCATCCTTGTGCAGCACGTCTCTTGGTGAGCGTAGCGATGTGGGGCCAAGACTAATCCGAGCGGCAGTGACGACCGTGGCCCCGAGTACAGCATTTTCGTGGGTGACCTTGGACCCGAGGTCAACGAATATGTCCTGGTTTCCCTCTTCCAGGCTCGCTTCCCCTCTTGCAAGTCGGCCAAGATCATGACGGATGCCATGTCCGGTCAGAGCCGAGGTTACGGTTTCGTGCGATTTTCAGACGAGAATGATCAGCAGCGAGCATTGGTTGAGATGCAGGGTGTATACTGCGGTAACAGACCTATGAGAATCTCTACCGCTACGCCTAAGAACCGGTAAGTTTTGGCCTAGATCTACTGCATGTATGCAGGCGTTCGTGTTTTTGCCCAAAGTGCTGACCTCTCTGTGACAGTGGCAACCATGGATTTGGCGGCCATGGACATCACGCTGGCGGCCCTATGATGGGTGGCGTTCCTCAGCAGCCCATGTGGGGAGCTGCTGCGATGCAAGGCGGTTTCCCCTATGGCGGTTACAATCCCGCCACCCAGATGAACCAGTTCACCGATCCCAACAATACCACCGTGTTCGTGGGTGGTCTGTCGGGCTATGTGACTGAGGATGAGCTCCGGTCATTCTTCCAGGGTTTTGGTGAGATCACCTATGTCAAAATTCCTCCCGGCAAAGGCTGCGGTTTCGTCCAGTTTGTCCATCGCCATGCTGCAGAGATGGCCATCAACCAGATGCAAGGATATCCTATCGGCAACTCCCGTGTCCGACTGAGCTGGGGTCGATCACAGAACAACTCTGGTGTTGGTACTCCCTACCGTCCTGCACCACCACCTCCTCACTACATGGGCATGCCCAACCACGGACCTGGTCCTTATGGCCCTCAACACTTTGGCGGCCCTGCCCCAGGACCTCAGGGGCCTCCCGGGCCTCCCGGGCACCCTGGACCTGCCGGGCCTCCTCAGGTGAGTGCATAGACGGACAGCTCTCCCATTTTCGAAAAGCTCGGTTGGTGGCAACTTTTGCGTATGCTAATGGCGCGATCAGTAAACTCGACAATCGCAATAATAACAAAGGACTCGAGGCTTAAGAAGGAGGAGAAGCCCCGATGCTCCAGATCTTACTTTCCAGCTCGTTGACGAATGGGAGGAAAGAAAGAGAGACCAAAGCAAAGGCAGAAACTTATGGTTTTGGGAAGCTTTATTTCGATGTTCTTCTTTTGTTCTTTCGGCGGCCATTTCTGCAAGGCTACGCCTAGGGAGACGTTGAGGCGTTGGGACTGATTTATCTATCTCGTATCGGCTTTGTCGCCATCTCACGTTTCCAAAAGAAACCTTGCTCTCTGCTTTGATACTATGACACAACGCACTCGATTTTCTTGAGTCTCAAAATTCACGACCTGGCGTTGGAGATGTTAGTCTACCGGGGATATATGTCATCAGCCAAATTTACAGTATTTGCTGGCTGCTATTTCGCTCTATGTTCCCTTTGTGGTTGCAATGATCAATGTCTTTCTGCTAATCCTGCCACGCGGTGTGGTCTGATGTATACCAAAGTGGGAAATCTTGTTTACCGCACCGCAGTCACTGTTGTGCTTTGATGATATGTGGCCCTCTACTTCAGTGTGTGCCGGCCCAATCGGTGAGGTTTCGAGTAAAACCAAGTCTCTTGTTCTATTCTGCTTGCACGGGCGTAGCACAGCAAAAAAAAAAAAAAAAAAAAAAAAAAAAAGTTACAAATGGCTGTGATATGGAAGAAAAGTTTTGCAGAAAAAATGAAGTCCGACATTGGGAAAGGAGGACGAGGACAAACAAGACAAAACTTGCGACAACGGAGCTGCGCCACTTTCAAGACTGTTCTGTTCATATCGCAAAGGTAGAGATGCAGATGCATGACAAATAGACAAGGTTAGACATCTTCCGTGCATTTCGTCGATAATACTGCGTCTATCAGATCACGATGGCGGAAATGTGGACCTTCAGATGTAGACTGGGAAATGGAGGGTACACTGAAGCACATGGGGTGAAGAGGATGCTGTCAGACATGGTGAATCATTTAGGATACAGGTCATGAACTAGGTGAGTGAGCGACGCGCGATGTTCCTTCTAGAACTAGCGCCACGATGTTTTGGGAGGAGGTAGGTACCAGATGAACAACGACGGGATCCCATTGACTTGTTATGCCAGACGAAAGAAGAAGACACAATGACCGTGTTCAGCAAGGGGAAGCATTCCGAGGTTTTCATGCATGCAGAATTTCCCGTACCTCATTTATCCACCTCACAAAATAGCCAGTGCATTGGGCGGCGAGCCCACCAGACAGGCAATGTTCAACGGCACAGAAGTCAGCATGAAGGAGTACTTGCGCTTTTGTTTACAGACCTCTGCCAGTTTGTGAAGATCCCACAGTTCGCCGATGGACATGCCGAATGAGCTTAGGAGGTATTGGTGGAGGGCTGTCGCAGTCGGTGTCAGTGATGAACTTAGCACCCAGCAGCATTTTCCCATGTCTCTTTCCAAAGAAAGGAAAGAAAGGAGTGGCTTTTTCCTTGTTTATTAACGTACCAAGGCATTCTAATCCTCCTGGGTTGCCGTCCTTGTCCAGTCCGGGCAGGGCCTCCAGCGCCAGACAGTCTGATGCAACGGCCGCGAAGCGCCTGTTCCACAGCCAACGGGCCGTGTCTTCGCTGCCGTGCAGGCCTGCCGCCGCGCCTTTGGCCAACTTGTCGACATCCTGGGCGCTTGGGTTCTGCAGAACGTCTGTCGCCCCTGTGCGCAGGAGGAGGACGTCGCCGTGCTTGAAGGCCACGCCCTGATGGCTTGCACAGGCCTCTACATCCGCGGGGGTGATTCGCACACTGTCCAGTGGGTGGTAGGGCACCTTCATCTCCTCCGCGTACGACATGTAGTCTATGAGGACGCCTCGCGCGGCCATACATCCTGCCTCGTGCCAGTGGTCCAGCGTCGGCAGGCCGTTCTCTGACGTGATGCCCGCGGAGAGAGTCTCCAGGCTGGGCCTGGCCCCGTTGTATGCCATGTCGGCGTGTATGTTGTGGACATGGCAGAGGCTGTCCCACTGGCTGCTCGCCTGGGTGTTGAAGTCGATCTCGTCATCCCAGGCCGTCGGGTGTTTGGACATGGACAAGGAGATTACGTCGGGAAGGTGAATGATGCGGTGATCGGCTGCTCTTCTGAAGCCCATCTTGTTGGCGTTGAGGGGCCAGCTTTTTGTTGAGCCCCGAGCGGCTTCGGTTAGTTGGGAGTCTGGGACGTGAGAATTGGCAGAGGAGACTGGGTAGCTCCATACTTGAGAGAGACAGATATGCCATGTTGGATTTCTCCAGCCGCGGCTCCGACGATCTCGGGCGTGAGGAAGTTCAGGGTGCCGACTTTGTCCTTGTTCCTGTCTTGGTCGAAGATGCCCCAGGCGCAGCCTTGAGGCATGCCCTCCACTGCCGGGAGGTCGTCGAAGTCGGGGACAGAGCTTGGGTCGACTGGCATATTGGACTACCTCACTGATCGGGTATTCGGGACGTGTAGAATTCTGATCTTGCAAGACGGCGAGGACACCATCTGTTTTCGAACGGGGATGGAGGTCTTGGTGAGATTGAGCACTGTTGCTTTTCCAAAGAATTGCGCCTCATTCTCGGTCCGGCTTTTGGCTGTCCTGCCTACTCTGGCTGGGAAAATCGGCGAGCAGAGGACAGCAGACATCATGCATGTCTGCCTTGATCCGTGTCAGGCTGTGTCCATCGTTGGTGCATTGAAATCGGGCGAGGCCATGCTGCAAGCTGATGTCACGTCAACGCCCCCCATTATACCGGGCGACGGTTGCAACGTCGAAAGCCAAGCCAAGCAAGGATGGATCATGCACTTCGTCTATGCAAGTGGGAGCTTAATTTCAATCTTCGATCAATACCAGACTGACTTTGTTGCGCCACTCACTAAATTGCCCAGTACAGCACCACATATCAAGCCGGCCTGTGTACGTTATGCTGTGCCTCAGCACAGTCCGCATTATTATTGTGCATCACGCGCAGTAGCGGCGAGAACGGCTCCGGGCGAAGTACAGCAAAGCATCCATCATTCGAGCTGGGAGCCGATACAATCCCCAACAGGCAAAGACAGGATCTGATACTGATGGTGGATGACTGGCTGCTGCCCGCGGGGAAAAGTTCCGGACGGGGATTTCTTTTCTCCGTAAACACAGTGCACGAATAATCACGCTGACACTGTCTTGCACAGCATATGCACCGTGTCCTAGATGCTACTGTAGTGATAATTGCGTCATGTCATGTTCACGCGACTGCTTCAACGCTAACTCGGCACAGCAATCCAGGTGTCATGGCCGCCCAAAATTGCACACAGCACGTGGTGGCAGTCCATTTTCCAGCGTGGCATTTCAATCACCTTCAAACACCTCTCTGTGTTCAGCAAACACAAAAGAATCAGAAGATCGTGTTCACAGTCTGAACGCTTCCGACCCGATTCCGGAGAATTGGAAACCACGGTACCAGAGGACATCTACCTCCGACGCCTCCGAGGTTGTGCTAAGACTGGACGGACAGTAATACCACACAACATCGATAATGCCATTCGCCATTCGCTCACTAGGGCAAATAAATGTGCGCCCACCACGACCCTGCATGATGCCGTAGTCAGCTTGGCTGCTTCACTCGTACCAAACTGTATTCAGCTTGGCAAAGGGTTGTCCTAGCTATGTGGGCACTTGATCCCTACATCCGTGTCGTCTCAATCGTCAGCAAGTGCCTGAGAAATATAGCATCGCTAGCTAGTCCCGTACATGGTCAAGATTACGACTCGTGGTTCGAGATCTACCCGATCTTTGCGACTAGACCTGACGCTTCCTGTTTGTGTGAACTGACGCTTACGCCCTTTCCTCGGTTATTACTTGTGGGCGCCTAGCTTACATCGTGTCATATTTTGTACATCTGCATCAGCCTGTTCTATTTACTCTTCACCGAGCTGTTGTTCGACCAGTGTGTCCTATCTTGCAACCTAACAAGGACCGAATCGGCACAATCAGGTCTATATGACGGCCAACAGCGGGCATGAAACAGAGAACAGCCCCCCAAATCTCGAGTTTCTGACCAACAAGTACAATGAGGAAAGCCTGAAACGCTTTCGTCCAGATGGAAGTTCCCAGTATCTGGAAGTCGTGGAAGCGCAAAGTGATCGGCTGGCGCAACTTGGACATGACCCATGGGTTGATCACGATGCTTTGAATGCGCAATCCCCGAATCTCCAAGACGGCGATGCCGTCAAGGTTCTTATTCTAGGATGTGGTTTTGCAGGGCTTTTGTACGCCGTTCATCTTGTGAAGTTGGGCTTAGATCCGAAGGACATTCGACTAATTGATATTGCTGGGGGATTTGGAGGAACATGGTACTGGAATCGATACCCAGGAGTCATGTGCGATATCGAGAGCTCCATATATCTCCCGCTTCTCGAGGAAACTGGGTATGCGCCAAAGCACCGCTTTTCGTATGGTTCGGAAATAAGGCAATACGCCATTGATGTAGCTGAGAAATGGGGCCTTGCTGCGTCGGCGGTTTTCCGCACCCAAGCTCAGTCATACGACTGGGATGATGACGATCAACGATGGGTCGTGACTTTGCGACAAGAGCGTGGCCCTAATCAAGGTTCAAAAAACTTGAACATAACCGTGCAATTTGTCGTCATCACAGGAGGCGTGCTGAACCATCCCAAGGTACCAAAGATCCCCGGCATCGAAAGTTTTGCAGGTCGAATGATGCACACTGGTCGTTGGAACTATGATATATCCGGCGGGAACCCTGAGGACTGGAATCTGTCTCGTCTGAAGGGGAAGAGTGTTGGAATTGTTGGAACAGGTGCCACGGCAATTCAATGCATCCCTCAACTGGCCGGACATGCCAAAAAACTATACGTCTTCCAACGCACTCCGTCCTCTGTAGATGACAGAGGTCAAGGACCGACAGACCCGCTGGCCTGGAAGCAAATGACTGCGAAGCCAGGATGGTGGCGTTCCCGAAATGAGAACTGGTGCGGTGGTATCTCCGGCTACCCGGTTGGGAAGAACATGGTCAACGATCGTTTGAGTGAATCAAAGGCGTATAAATACCTGACGGGAGGCAACCACGACGAGCCGTATACCATGGAGCAGATACCCGAGTTGATTGGCAAGGCGCTAGCGGATGATGCTCCGCGAGCTGAGCGGGTTCGACGGTGGGTCGACGAAACTGTCAAGGACAGGACAACGGCTCAAGCGCTGAAGGCCTGGTATCCCATATGGTGTAAACGACCGTGCTACCACGATGACTACCTTCCGGCGTTCAACCTTCCGCATGTGACCCTGGTCGATACCAGCCCCAAGGGCATCGATGAAGTCGGTCCCGAGGGGATCCTTGTCAATGGGAAGCTATACGAACTGGATGTCATCATCTGGAGCACCGGCTACCGATCCCCTTCAAGGGACCTTGCAGAGCCGAGCAACAACACGGACACCATCATCACAGCTCGCGGAAAGACGCTTGCCGACCTGTGGAAGGCAAACGGGCCGTCAACTCTCCACGGTGTCATCACAGCCTGGATGCCAAACCTGTTTCTGTGCGGACCAGCGCAGGCCACCGCCTGCGCCAACTATACACTGGCCCTCGACTCGCTGTCCCGCCACGGGGCGTACATCATCTCCCAGGCGCTCAGGCGCGCCAAGGACCCCTCCCGAGTCACGGTCGAGGCCAGCGCGGAGGGCGCGGCAGCCTGGGCGGCAGAGCTCCTGCCGCGGGCCAGTTTCTTATCGCCGACTTCCATCTGCGGCCCAGGCTACATCAACGACGAGGGCTCGACAAAGGGGGGCTCCATGGAGGAGATGATAAGGATGGCCAGGAGCACGATCCATCCGCTGGGCATCTTGGCGTATCTTGAGGCCGTGGAGAAATGGAGGCGCGAGGGAAGCATGAAGGGGCTGGTGATTGTGTGAATCTGGAAACGAGTGGTTTCAGGCCGGTCAAGGTAGGCTTTCTCGCCAGACTTCTAAGTTTGTCCCAGGCCATGACGAGTGCTTTCTCAAGACTTGTACACGAAGCATGAAGTAGGCAGACGTAGGACACGAAACAAACAGCCATGTCATACTGGCAAGACAATTGCATAAAGTGCCAAGCTACATCCTGTCATGTCAATAACACAATAATGTCCTTGACAACCATTCAGCTTTGATTCAAGCGGTGTCGACCCATGCTCGGCACGAGCACGACTTGCATGTAGCGACACCAAAGTGAGAATTGCAAGCTCAGTCAGTGGCTGGAGCTGCACTGGGGAAAACAAGCGGCGAACTGGACTAGCTTCCCTCCAATGAGTCCCTTGACATAGCGATCACGTACTGGAGCTTCAAGTTCGGAGTTTTTGAACTATACAAGTTATTGGCTTATATTCGTCGTTGTCGCATACAAAATTGCGTCGTTCGTGCTCATGGCTGATTTTCCAAGCAAAGGCATATCAAAGGCAATATCTTTACAATACAACGGTCAACGCCTGTCCAAATTTGTTTGAAAAAAAAAAAAAAAAAAAAAAAAAAAAACCTGTTCTAATAGCACACCAAAAGAATCCCCCCCAGTAACTCGTTTCTCGAGTGTGTCTGCCATCCAAGGTATATTATTGAACACGTGCTAAATCATTGAAAAATCTACCAACTACGACCAGCCAGCTTCTCTTCGGGCTTCATGCTGTCGCAGTTGATACCGACCATAGCCTCACCGAGACCTGTGCTGGCCTCGGCAATGATCTTAGCATCGCGGAAGTGTGTGGTGGCTTGCACAATGGCTTTGGCACGCTTGGCAGGGTCACCGGATTTGAAAATACCACTTCCGACGAAGACGCCGTCACAACCCAGCTGCATCATGAGGGCGGCATCGGCAGGAGTAGCAACGCCACCAGCCGCGAAGTTGACAACGGGTAGACGGCCCAGCTCAGCTGTCTGGCGGAGAAGTTCAGCATCGACCTCGAGCTTGCGGGCCATCTCACGGATACGGATGGAACCGCCCTCGGCAAGAGCAGCCTTGGCCTCGGCGATCTGCTTGTTCACGGTCTTCATGTGGCGGACGGCCTCGACGACATCGCCAGTACCAGCCTCACCCTTGGTTCGGATCATAGCAGCACCTTCAGCAATGCGGCGGAGGGCTTCGCCAAGGTTGCGGCAGCCACAAACGAAAGGAGCGTTGAAGTGGCTCTTCTCGACGTGGCTCTCGTCATCGGCGGGGGTGAGAACTTCGCTTTCGTCAATGTAGTCAACACCTAATGCCTCAAGGACCTGGCACTCAACGAAGTGGCCAATACGAGCCTTGGCCATGACGGGAATTGTGACTGCAGCTTGGATTTCCTTGATGACGGAGGGATCAGACATGCGCGCAACACCGCCGTCCTTTCGGATGTCGGCGGGAACTCGCTCAAGAGCCATGACGGCGCAAGCGCCTGCCTCCTCGGCGATACGGGCTTGTTCAGCGGTGGTCACGTCCATGATGACACCGCCCTTGAGCATCTGAGCGAGTCCGGCCTTGACGGCGAAGCTGGACTTGGTGCCATCACCGTTGGCGGCGGGAGGAGCAGCGGCAGCGGCAGCGGCAGCAGCAGAGTCGTTGGCCATTGTGAACGGGTTCGGTGGTGAAGTCGAGGACTACGGGGGATGGTCAAAAGGATAGAGGTAATAGAAGACAATTGAGCATGAATAGGGGAAGAAAAGGAATTGTAGCAAGGAGAGATGCACGGGTGTCGTGGGAGACTAGCAACATATATTACGGCTTCTACCTTGATGGTGGGGTGAAGTAAACGGATGGAGGGGCACAGCAGCACAAGCACGCTGAGTATTATGTCTGGTAGTATGTATGTACATACTCCGTATGCAGGACCCAGGACCCCGGGGCCACAAGGTGGCGAATGGGAAGGGGCACAAGGAAGGGAGAGGAAGGAACGGAGCGAGTAGTTCAGTGAGCTGGGAAGGCGAGACCGATGACTCGAGCAGTGAGGAGCTGGCCAGCGACAACGGAGTTGACTTGTTCGATTGACTAGGTACCTAGGTACCTAGAGTCGTACACCTAAGGTAGGTAGGTACCTATGCACCTAGTCATCAAGAGTGTAATTATAGAAGATGCAAGTGAGCAGCACAGTCATTCTGGCCAGCATATCCATCTTGGCCACGCCGTTTTCGCTGCGTGCCATGATTGTTTCCAGGCGTCGGAGACGGACGAACAAGATGAGAGAGAGACAGAGGGGTTATTAAAACAAAGAAGTGGAGTCACGCATGCGGTTCCTTCTCAAGAAACAGAAGACTGCCGGCCTTCTTATTCGCGCGCCACGCCCAGGCAGACCCCTGCACCGGGAATATTCGCACTGAGCCGACAATGGCACTTTGAGGGCTGACTGCGCTGCGCGTAGAGGCGGCAACCATCGGGAGACGACGACAGCATGGGCCATCAGCCCTATAGCCCTGTACCACTTGGGCCCTGATCTCTTAGGTTTTGTGCGCCGCAGATGTCGCACATTTGCCTCTGGTGGACACATGAAAACCATCGACAAACTCGTCGGGGTTCGTTCTGCCACGATAAATCAACCATTCCCGTTCCAGGACAAGACTTGTCCATTGATTAGCATTCTGAGCGGGCGCACTGAAATGGTCTCTCGGCGCTGACTGCTCCGGTATCAATATTGATAATACCAGACGTCAATGACCTCGTCAAGTTTGATCGTGTCTGCAATGAAAGTAATCGCATTCGTGTACGTAAGAGATGTGCCACTCCGCCTCCGAAGGCGGACCCGCCGTCGCCCCCCGATTCTGCAGCCCATACAGTCATCATGAACAGGGTTTTTTTTTTTTTTTTTTTTTTTTTTTTTTTCAAGTCCGACATACCCCCGCCGACGTTTCATGTTATTGTGTCTAGGTTAATTTCGCTTGCAACTTCATAGGTACCGCAGCAAACCATTCGACAAGCGCAGCCACCCTTGACTGATTTTTTTTGTTCTTTTTTCCGGGGGGACGCCTTCATTTCCATCCACGCGAGAGACGAGACTGGTGCCAAACAAAGGGACCACCATGATGCTCATCACGATCGGCGTCCTGGCTCTACAAGGCGGGTTCGCAGAGCACATCGCCCTCGTCCGCAAAGCTGCCGAGCAGCTCAAGCTGCACGTCGAAGCGACCGAGGTGCGCACAGCCGACGAGCTGTCCAGGTGCGACGGCCTCATCATCCCCGGCGGCGAAAGCACCACCATATCCTTCGTCGCCGCTCAATCCGGACTGCTCGAGCCGCTGCGAGCCTATGTGAAGTAGAATTTTTTTTTCTTTTAACGGTCTACGGCTCCCATTTTATCATCCAACTTTTTTTTTTTTTTTTTTTTTTTTTTTTTTTTTTTTGGTTTCTGACAAAAACCACGCTCTGCTTTGCAGGTCACGCAAAAAGCCGGTCTGGGGCACATGCGCTGGCCTCATCCTCTTATCAGACGAAGCCAATGCTACGAAGAAGGGCGGGCAGGAGCTCATCGGTGGCCTGGGCGTACGTGTGCACCGCAACCACTTTGGTCGGCAGATGGAGAGTTTCGAGGCCAGCGTGGACCTGCCGTTCCTCGGCCAGGCAAGCGCTCCGTTCCCCGGTGTCTTCATCCGTGCTCCGGTTGTAGAGGAGATCTTGTCGGCTTCGGGCTCTGATGTTCAAGTGTTGGCCAAGTTGCCCGGGCGCGTGGACAGGATGAAGGCTGGACTATCGCAGGCCAACACGAAGGATGGTTCCGGGGATATCATTGCTGTGAAGCAAGGCAACGTGCTGGGGACGAGCTTCCATCCCGAACTGACGAGTGACGCCCGTATCCACGCTTGGTGGTTGAAGAGCATAGTAGACAGTAGAGCGGCATACTAACTGGGCGTTGTTTTCACATACATCCGGGATGGCAGTTGGCCCCAAAGAGGCTCAGCATCCGTGGTTCACGACACAGATTCCAGCCTTAGTGTGAGCAAGTGTATAAACTAGTCTTGGGAGCGTTACAACGAATACTACTACTCCAATGTTTCTATCTACCCGTCAACCCCTCACTTTTCCACATGTAAAATATGCCACATGGGACGCTGCTCACGGGCCTGCAACCCAGACCCAGGGTCATGACAGAGCACAATTGAGACCGGAAAGATTCTGTCATCCACTGGCGTCGCGCGCCATCACTCCATCTTCGCTCCATCACAAACAAAGGCCATCCAACGCCCTCCATCATATGTAAAAGAAAGAAAGGAGTTTTGGTGCTTCCGAAAGAAAATAAACCCTCAATCTCTTTCACGAATCGAATTAAAAAAAAAAAAAAACCATGCAAAGGG
>KQ061746.1:63232-89220 GCA_001008035.1 Atkinsonella texensis | reverse complement strand
GGGGTAGTGTGATAAAATAAAACAAATGATAAAACGGTAATATCCATCGACCGCAAGCCCTAGCTCATCTTACACCAGCATCTAACAAAGAGTAGCCAATGGTCAAAGCTTGGGTAGGAGCGATATGTGTTTGGGGTATCCTCATCTCGTGCGTGGAATGACTTCTCTTTCAAAAAATTCTCCTACGGGAACAAAGAAACGTCCAATTGCAAAGATAGAGAAAAAAAAAAAAAAAGGCAAGCACTCGAGTTTGCGCCAATCCCAGTGGTCGAATTCCCTTCTTCCTCGCCGAATTATTAAATGTAGATCAAAGACAGCTGCAAAAAGCCAGCCACGGCCGCACGCTTGGTCTTGTCGCATTCCCTCACAGGAAGTTAACCAACCAGGGAACAAGGGCACTAGTTGCAGGGTTAGCATGCATTCATTTGTATTTTGTATATTCAGCGGCGTCCGTCCTGGTACCGGGTAAAGGACACCATCAAGCTCAGGTTCACTTACCCAACAGCGACCGTTGCACCAATTCCAAATAAGGCTCTGTTCTTGACCTTGTCTTTTCGCAGCTCTGCCTCAGTCTTGACCTTCTTGGCCCGGCGTTGCTCTTCCTCGGTCTCTTCAGACTTGTCGGCTGTCTTCTCAACGTCTTTCTCGGACACGGATATATCGGCGGCTTTGCGCTTGCTCTTCTTGGCGGCAGACGAGATGCTGGTGCTCTCTGACTTGCCCTTCTTCTGACCCGACTTCTTCATTCCTGCCACACGCCTTTCATCCTCTTCCTTGCCCATCTGCACCATTTCCTCGGCAGCCTCAAGCATCTTGGCAGTCTCTTCTGCGGTCGGGGGATTGCCCGCAGTTGGTAGAGAGGCATCGACTTGAGGCATGGTGTGTCTCGTCTCGTGCCCACCATCATCTTTGGACACCTCATCAACTTGCGTCTTCATGGTGGCATCTTCTGCTCTCGGTTCTAGGACCACAGCAGGCTCGAATTCGCTCGTCTTCATAACCATGTCGTCCTGCTTGCCGTGCTTGGCATCACCATTCACCTCCGTCTTTTCGGCTACTGGCTCAATCGAGTTGGCCTTGGACTTGGTGGCGCGCTTCCGGGGTGACGCAGGTGCCCGTTTGGAAGCCTTTGTGGGACTCATAGACCGGCGACTACGGGAGCTTTTGAGACTGCTCGAGGTAAATGGAGGTGCCAGTTTGGCCTGAGCTTTGACCAGATCGAACTTGGGAGGTGCTACTATGCTCTTAGACGGTGACTCGGGATTCAAGTTGGATGATACAGAGATCTTGGCTGGGTCGAGCAGAGCACGAACCCAGACGCCAATCTTGTATTCTTCAGCTAAAGCCAATGCCTGCTCCGGAGGGATCCAGATGTTGCCAGCAGTCTCTTCGGGACTCGTCGTGGGGAGTGACTTGATATGCTTACGCTCGGCTTCCTCCTCAGAAGCCTCAGCATACGGGAAGGTAGCCTTGAACATGCCCGTGGCGGACACATAGCCATCAAAGCTTCGTCGCATGAGGAAGTAACTGGTCGGACTCGATTTGAAAATGCCCGACACGATCCCTTTTGGAAGAGGTGCGCGAAGGTGCGCGTAGTCAAAGACACCTAATGTAGCTGAGTCGACCTCATCGCCTCCAACCATCTTCGGAGTAAGCTTAGTCTGTCCGAGACGACGACGCGCAACGAGGTCAAGGTCTGTCGAGAGAGTGCGAATAAGTATACTGGGCGGCGCAAAGAACATGAAGTCCATCTCGAATCTGACTTACAATCAGGTATATCCTCGAGCAAAAGCGGATTGTGCCGTGCAGGCAGGCTTCGGGTAGTTGGGGTCGTCATCTCGCGTTGGAGTTAGGCAACAAGTGTGGCAGTCGGCGCCAGGTTCGCGACACTCAAAATGTGGAGACTGAAGCAACTGCGTCTACTGTACGGAGTACGGAAAATAGTATTAGAAAACAATGCGCAAGCGACAATGTAAGCAAGCAGGTGATGTGATCAAGTGAACGTCTCATCGCCTTTTTCGATGCATATATGTATATATATATATATATCAGCAGCCGACGCCGCCACAAGGATGGTCGTTTTGGGAGCGCGTCGTTAGGGACAAGATTTGGCCGATGAGGTAGAACATACCAAAGAGACAATGGGATACCGGATTGTCAAATCACGGACGGAACACGTCGCGAATGTCGACGGTTAAAGAGAAGAAAGAATACAACGGCAGGCCAAGCCTTGTCCCAAAAAGCAACGGGCGCAATGAGCCAGTCGAATGATTAGCGACCCTGAGGACCAGGTGTAGAGAGAGCAAGACTCGCGAGAATCGAGAATCACAGACGGGGTGGGAGGGAGTTCGTTCGGGTACGATGGAGTACTTGGGGCGAGGCGAGGCCTGGGCTGAGGGGCTGAGGCACTGGGCAAAGCAGACCGACTCCACCGCTGAGGGGGAACAGAAGAACTGATGAATGGTGCTGAATGGTGCTGAATGGTGCTGAGTGATTGCCAGGTGGCAGGTCCTGAAAGTACATGGACATGTACCCTTCTAGCTGCCCTCTTTACGGGAGCACACGCGCCACAGACTCCACGACGCTTGGACCTACCAGGTACCTAGGAGGTAGCTAGGAACTAGAAACCTTACCAAGCACGCAGGCCGGACACGTCGTGTAGGTACCTACCTAGGTAGGTAAGGTAATTGACATCCCCTAGGGGAGGTAGGCACCTGTTAGCGACCGGACTAAGCGGGGCCAAGCATTCGACGCGAATTTATGGGGCGTCATACACCAGAGAACACATTGAGGCACATTCTACTCGGTACCGCAAGCAGCCAAAGAGGTCGCTCGATCCCATAGGACCACCGCTTAGGACATCGGCACACCGCGAGCTGCGGACACACGGGCTACCGTGCTCGACGAATTTCTCATAGCTGCCTGGCGCTGGAGACACTTTTGAGGGTACTCCTGCGTATCATGTTAAAAAGCGGGGCGATCTGTTTCATCGATGTTCTTGAGTGCTCGCAGGCAGCAACCAGGTCACAGGACCCACCCAAACTCTTTACTGGTCCTTATCCACAACCCGTGGAGAGTTTCTTTCGACGCTTTGTCATTCTCCAGGTCCATGGGGGTCCATGGGGAGTTTGCCATCCAGATTTTGGCAGCGCTGAACTTGAAAGGAGCAATGATTGAGGACGAGGTCTGAGAACCAAGTACGATTTGGGGATGGGGATGGGGATGAGGCAGGTTCCAGCAGCATTCGGTCAGTCATCCATATTTGCAATACACCTATGTGAATGCCTGCCGACGACGAACCTTCAGTTCCTGGGATTTCGCGAAAAGGTCCGACCAATGTTCGACGAGTACGTGAGCAGTATTCATGCAACGCCAAAGAACATGGACAATGACGAGGCCTTTGCCCGTCTGTTGCTCAGGGTCGATACTTGTGAGGGGCGAAATGCTATTCTCAACCCCGTACAGCAGTCTCACTGAGTACCCAGCATCGGCGTAGAATGCGACGCGGACGGCTTGGCAGGAAAGACGTAGCCATCGGGTGATGGATGCATTGCGGACATGCCAAGTGCAAGCCATCGCAGTGCATCATGGCCAAGGCTTGCCTCAACGCATAGCCAGCAATACCCACTGTATATCATCGGTCTGGTGTCTCCAATGACCCAAGAAGGCCATCTAGCAGTGGTTTTTAAAGTTCGCTGTGCCGTATGTATATTGCGCGCATGGGGCTGAATATGCTTTGGCTCGTAATGACAAATCCTAAGGACGGTAATCAGTTGTAGGACCCCAAGACCCCTAATGAAATCTCAACTCCGCGTGCGACCAACCTACCGAACCCAGCACGCGTACGCGTTTGTGGTACTTCCTTCTAAGTAACACAGGGCCCCAGCTTCCAAGGTGGTTGTTGTTGTGAATAAGCTAAGCCGTCGTGGCTGCTATCTCGTGGTTGTAGGAAGCATGAGAGCACAGCACGCCCCTTTGGGTGCTCGGAGTGCAAGAACCAGGCCACGAATTAGCCCCGGGCCAATCAGGACCAGCGGGGTTGAACGGCACTTCAATCTCATGAGAACCTCTAGCGATTAGGGAAGAGGTACTTTACTGCTCGACGATCCGCCTCCCCCCCAATCAGAGCAAAAAGCTCGAAAAGTGGTCCGCCAAATCTGTGGCACAGCGGCTCTCGTCAGATCCAGCGAGTTCATGCATAATCTGCCACTTCTGGTCTGTTGCAGCCTCGAATAGTTGAGGCAAGTCCATGGCGCATCGTTTCCGCCTTGCTGCATCAGTTACTGCATGCGAGTTGGGCTGGAATGCATCGCTTCACGGCCCAGGTGTCGTCCAATTGCTCGCGAAAAGACGTGTTCTGCAAACAAAGACGTGTAGACTGCTGTTGTTTTACTTGTCCATACTGCTTCCTGTATGACCTGGGTCCTGGCAACCCATGAGCATCGAACAGTCAAGAATAGTGTTTTGCAGAGGAGTGGAATCGTCAGCTGGATTTAAGCTGCTCCTCACCTGCCTAGATCGCCTTGGTTAATGCTAATAGCGCCAGTCCATACGTAGGCCTCTGTCTGCCCGGGGCTAAATTTAGCACGTATACGGAATACATGTAAAGCTGGTTCGCGCATAGGATATAAAAATATACATTCCATTGGTGCAGTACCTTACATGCATCTATGCAGCCATTACAATCAATCAATTGCTCCAATTGTACCGCAGTGGCATAGCCTGCCTGCCTGCCTGTCCATGCAATAAAAGCTCCAAATTCGACTGACGAGGGGAAAGAAGCCGGCCGTGATGTGCTTTGGACTCTCTAGTCGCGCGCGCTTCATGCATGATATGCCACTGCCACCACCATGATGAGTTCGTGTTCACAAGCAAACCTCTCCTTGCATCTGCATATAGCTGCCCCTGGTGTAACGCTGCCCCTTGATTCGTGTCCAATCACCGCCCAGACTTCCTCCCACCCCCACCACGCGCGTGGCTGCCCCTCTACTGTCACCGCAACGAACCTTTTGACTTCCCCTTGACCGACCTCGTCCGTGTCTGTGTCTGTGTCTCTTTTATCTCCTTCCTCTCGAGCTCGACATTCTCTGCCCATTGGCTATGACGAATGCTTCATAACCATCTCTGAATTCACAGAAAGCACAGAGTCAGCAACCCCTCTCGAATCCTACACTTCCTACATCTTCCCTCAGACGCAGCTCCCATTGAGCTGTATTTCCACCAACACCACCTGGGCAACGTACGGACTGAGGGGCGCCCCCACCTATTACAGTCTCGGACCATGGCCTCACACGACGACGAAACCATGCCCGAGGAGACTCAGGGCTACAAGCTCTCCCAGCCCAAGCAAAGTTTGGCAGAATACCAGCAGATGGGTAAGCAACATCCATACATCCATCCCTACGCTCTCTTCCAATTCTGTCGTGGAACCCGATTTCCAGGGACGCCGGGTCGCTATGCCCAGCTGTACAAGCGTGCTGTATCTTGAAGCAGATCATTGAAGGCTAAGGTATCTCAATTAGATGCCGGCGACGAGTCTCTTCAGCGATACAAGCAATCTCTTGGCCTTGGCGATGGCAAAGACATCTCCGACCCCAACGATCCTCGTGTCTGCATCATCCTCGCCCTCACCATGGACTCTGCTGGACGGGACCCCGTCACCATTGATCTTTCCACGCCCGGAAGCGAAAACGGCCTCAAAGACAAGCCTTTCAAAATCAAGGAAGGCGCCAAGTTCACCATGAGCGCCCAGTTCAAGGTCCAACACGAGATTCTTAGCGGTCTGCACTACGTCCAGGTGGTCAAGCGCAAGGGTATCCGGGTGTCCAAGGACTCTGAGATGATTGTAAGAACAAACAGCCCGGATTTGGAAACAAGAATGCTTGAAATATTTTGAAAAATACATCAAGCCTTGACCCTCATACTAACGCTTTCTGTGTTCTTGCCCTCAGGGAAGCTATGCACCCAATACGGACAAGCAACCCACTTATGTCAAGAAGTGTAAGTCCATGGACAAGATGCTCGCATTCTCAAAGGTATATCAACACGAAGGTTACTAAAAATTCTCCAATATAGTCCAAGAAGAGGAAGCGCCGTCTGGGATGCTCGCCCGCGGCCACTACAATGCGATTTCTAGCTTCGTGGACGATGACGGCAAGAAACATCTCAGCTTCGAGTGGAGCTTTGACATTGCCAAGGACTGGTGAACTGAAGGTGGCCTGTCGCAACGTCGTGGCGGAGTTTTGGCATCATTTGTTTGTTGAGCGTTATGAGAAAACGAGATGACCTACAAAATGCTCCTACAGGGAGGAAACTTTGTCTTTGAATCATTTTACCATTATAGATGTATCACGAGAAGCAGAGAACGAGTACGAAAACCAAAAGCAGGTTATGGGGATATTGATCCGCGTCAAAGAAATAATGCACAAGTCGTGAATTGAATTGATATCGGCCATTCCCTCCTGGAGACGATGAGGGATGCAGGTCTACCGATCGGCTAAAAGGCGTGCTGTGGCACGCCAAGGCATGAATGCGACACCAACGTTGTTGACAAGCGCTGCATGTAAGTACTCTCAGGCATCATGCGAATGTCTCCTACAAGAAATAATCCGGCAAGGCATTGCCTTCGGCGGCCTTGTCGCTCCCTGGTTGCATGTCCTTGTGCTGGTCGTTCTCTGGCGCCGCAGCAAAGACGTTGAAAAATCTCTCGCCGTTGTCGCTCACCTCCAAGACACTGGCCATGTTGCCACATCTATAACAGTAGTTGGGAGCGCTCCAGACCGTGCTCAGTCTGTCGTCGTAGAGTATTTGAAACCCTTCCTGACAGAGCTGATGAGCTCGCAGGATATGCGACATATTGTTGACGGCCAGAAACTTTTTCACCACTTGGGCTCCAAAGGTGTAGCCCGCGCCTCGAGGCGAGAGGGAGAATTCGTCTCGTTCGGGATCTGGGTCCGACCAGACGAGATCGGCCATTGGGCCTTCGTGAGGGATCTCGCGGAAACGATCTATAATCTTGATTTGGTCGATGGAATGTATCGATGGTGATAGACCTTGAAAATATTTTGTCAGAGTAATTGTTCGAGACTTTGCTTCTTTCTCTACTCTGCGGCTTGAACGTTTCGGTGGGGGGTTTCATGACCAGTTTGGCAACGTACCGCCGTGAACGCAAAATATTTGATTATCGATGACCACACTCAGCGTCAGAAAATCAAACATGTCTGTGAAATAATGCCATACGTTGGCATTGCCGTATTTGCGAGAGCATTCCGTATAGAAACCATACGACTGTGTGACGCCACGGGATTCGTGGTTTCCTCGAATTAAATGCACACGGTTTGGGTATCGTAGTTTTAAGCAAACAAGCAATGATATGGTTTCGACGCTGAACATGCCACGGTCCACATAATCCCCTGCCCCAGGTAAAACATTGTTAGTATTGTATGCGTGCAAGGTTTCGGAGGGCGAAGGGGCTTCAATGAGTCCGATGCGGGACTGAACTCTAGGCTCGTGCGCGCTCGAGTGGACTAGGCTCCTTACCTAGGAATAGGTAATTCGTATCGGGACAATAGCCGCCTATTCTGAATATCTCGATTAGGTCGAAGAACTGGCCGTGAATGTCTCCTACGACGGTGACTGGAGCGCGCACGTGGACGACGTTGCTCTCGCGCATCAGTAGCTCTTTCGTCTTTGCGCACACGGCTTCGATGACGGATTCTGCCAAAAGTTCCTTCTTGTACAGGCGTGAGATGCACTCGTCCAAGCCGACAGATGCTGCAACACCGGTGAGGACTCGGGTCGGCCATGATGGGCGTGGTATGAAAGGAAGATGACGCACCTGGTAAGCTCGGCATAGTTCCGTGGTCGCGCCGATGGCAACGCGCGGAAAAGTGCTGCAGGTGCTAGCGAAGAATGTCGCTGATGTTTGTATGTGTGATGACCCAAGCACCCTCTCAGGTCTGGCCGTCGTGGTATCTACTCCGGACAGAGGACGTTTGTGGAGGTACGCTGGATGCCTGCACCAACATGATCGAGATAGCGTAGAAGCTCTTGCTTGGGCAGATGGAGTCGCTGTTGGCCGTAGCGGGGACGATATTATGCCGACATTTAGAAGTCGTTGGAATGGTGCGGAGTGAGGTCAGGCTCGGGCGCAGCGGGTGAGTGCCTAGGTGTCTATAGTCGCTGTCGTGAATTCGAGAGCGAGGGAGGAAGCTCCCCAGATGATGATGGTGGTTCGTCGTCGGCGGAGAAATCAAATGAAATCAAACCAAAGGTGAAAAATCAATGGTGGGTTCTGTTCTGACCCGTGGCCAGCGAGCAGCGGCTGGTGGCAGTGGGGACGAGCCAGTGTAGGCGGCGGACGTCGTCTGAGGACGCCGACGCATCTGTGCTTTTGAAATGGGGATGGCTTATTACTGCGGGACCGTCGCACAAAGCTGTCGGCGTGAGATCATGGAAGTTCCTATGTATCCCATTAATTTTTGGGGGACATTTCATTCGACACTGCGAATCCAGTGCAGCGCGTCGCTCAAGTCGATTTGAAAGCCAACGTAGCTGGCATATTCTGGCACCCCGGGCCACCAATGTTTTTTTTTAGGTCGCTATTTGATTAAAGCCGCAATATGCAGGTCACAAAATGACCTGCCATGGTATGGTGGCGGTTAATGTCCGGCAGCACTTGTTTGTTTCAGAGTTGTAGATGAGCGCTTGTTGCGAGAATCTGCTTGGCCCGTGCGCTGTCTCACGTGGTACATGTTGTTCCAGCACCTTCAGCTTCATAGTGTCTCTAAGCTTACTGAGCCGCGCAGCTTTTCTCGCCATTCTCATCTCATCCGCCAAGTCTTCAGCTTTCCTGCCTTGGCTTGATGCGGCTCCTCTCACGGAGTCCAACGAGACCTGGACCTGGGGGAGGAGACCCGTGAAACCGTTTGCTCGCCAATTCATCCAGCGCGGCTTTTTCACCAGCGCGTTGCCCACAATACTCCTCTTCTCGTAAAGTCAGTGAGTGACTATTGAGGAGCGAGGAGCGACTTCGGAATCCCGCCGGCGGGCACCAGCCGTCTTGCTCAACGTGCCTGGCGTTAAACAAGATACCGTCGCCATACATAACGTGTCGCTGGACGAGCGATTGTACCCGAGGGCCAAGGCCGGTCGCATCTGCCCAACCATCTCGTTGACATATAACCCCAGCCCCCAGCCGGCTGGGGAGTGGATGTAGCTCTCAACGCGCGCCTTGCGCTCCTCGTGTTTTCATGATTTCATGATTTCGAGATGCTGAACCCAACTTCAGGCCAGCATGGCCGATCGGAAGAAGCTCAATGCTACAACTGCGGCCTCGTAGGCCATTGGGCTGTCGCTTGTCCTGAACCTACGAGGGCAACTCCTGCGTAAGCAAAAGTTCAACCAATGACCTGCGCCCCGGTTTGCCAAGCATGTCACTAACATCATCTCAGAGGGCTTGCTGCTTGGAGGAGTTCATCAAACCCGAGCCCATCACATATGAAGGGACCAGGCTGCAATCCGAACAAGCGCCCCAAGGGGCCCATCATCACCAAATACGCTCTTCTCCCATCCCAATATCCTCCCGGGATGGGCCATGTGCCTCCTCCGCCCCATGACCATCCTCATTCGCAACCACCACCTCCTCCGTCTTCGTCATATTCTGGCCAACCCCCCTCGTATCACTCATACACTGCGCCGCCGCCGCCGCCGCCGCCGCCGCCTGCCTATGCTGGCAGCTTCGCGCCCCCTCCCTATACTTATCCTCATCCCCAATACTCACCTCCCCCCCCCCTTCCTCCCCACGCCACATCTCATTACGGTCCTCCTGGTTATAGAGGACCGCCTCCTGGACCTCCGCCTCCCCTGAACCCTCCTCCCGGAGGCCACTTTCCACCTAGCAGAGGAGATGGGCAAGACTACAGGCAGCAGCCTCATCGTAATCATGGCTTCTCGCGCTCTCCGCCTCCTCCGCATCCATCACCTCCCGCGAGGTCAACAAACTCGCAAAGAAGACCCGAGTCTCGGCCCAACTCAGGCCCTATCAAGCCTCCTACTTTACCTCCCAAGCCGCCAGCAGGAATCGTGTCGCACCCGCTCCCACCCAAACCCCCAAAGAGTCACGATCAAATGAATCAACAGCAAGACCACAGGAACAAACGAAAGAATGATGGTCACAATAAAGGAAGAGGTCGAAGACAGTCTAATGATCACAATCACCGAAAATCGAACCATGGCCATTCCCGTAATGGCCAGCCTCCAGGTGCACTGGAGAATCGTCGCTCCAGCGGCTCGCGGCGTGGCCAGCGACAGAATCATGGGGGATCGAATACGAAAAAGCAATATACTAGCGCTTTCGGGACCACCGATAAGTCAGGTATGGGGTCAAATGGACGAGACGGCGACAGAGGACCCTCAACCGACCAAGCAGCACCACCTTCTACATCTTCTGCCGAAACAGCTCGCAAACTCGAAGAATGCGAGCCAGCGCCAGAGATGGTTAGCCCCGTGCTGAACGGTAGCGAGACCTTTTCTAACGACAACACTACTTGCGATAAGGGCAATGAACAGGGGTCTAAAATGCCGAGGATTCATATGCCTACAGAAAACTTAGAAGATCCAGACCGGTCATCATTATGGGACTATCATGGCAGCAGCAGTAAGCACTCTTATGATCAGGACAACAACTCTGTTCAACGGGAAATGAAGCGGCCAAGAGCCGAGGAATCTCCGCGGAGGGAGAAAGACAAATTCGAAGTTGAGGATGGTGAGGAATGTCTTTGGGACGCAATCGATGTGCCAAGGGAGGTAGATAGAAGGCAGCAGGCGGAAAGGGAGCGTGCTGCATCCAGGAGACGAGGTTCCGGCGGATCTCATGCTTCTCAGCATTCGTCGCCGCCCACTCAATCGTCCGATTTGAATTCGTTGGAAGCTGAGCTCCTAGGCCGTCCCGTGAAGCAGAAGTCGCCGGAAAGAGCGGGAAAATCGAGCATGCGGCATCGTGGAGAGCAACTCAACCGACTCAAACCAAAACGGCGGCGCGCAAACACAAACTCTGCTTACAGGTAATGTAGCTTGATTGCCCTGCATGTGGGACGCACAAAGTATACTGACCACTTCTAGTCGCCGATGGTAGAAGCTGCACTAGTCGACGAATTTCTCCAGGCACAATAGAGCATGTTCTCGGTCTGTCCTCCGGCAAGACCCTGCTGGCCTGTTAATGAGTCCAAGAAATTCCTAGTGCCGACGCATCGACTGCCGCTGAGGTACTTACACTATTATTCTTATGACGACAATGACCAATAAGTGCATGATCTGGAGTTTTGATCGTTGAATTCGGCGCCATTCATGCTTGCGTTTTTTTTTTTTTTTTTTTTTTTATCTTGTATGATTTTTTCTTTCAATCCTCGCAGGTTCCTTACCTACGTAACAATTTCAATCAAAAGAAAAATAATTCCTCCGCCACGTGTTTGTTCGCTAATGTGTCAGTAGAGAATATGGACAAAATCGAGGGTTCTTCCATCGCCACCGAAGTCGTCGTGACCCTCCCCATTTGCACTTTTGGAAAACCATCCCACGATGACACGATCTAGAGGGCAAGAAAGCACTACCTGACTCATTCGATCGCGAAGCAGCGGCGTTATTAAGATTTTTTGTTTTTGAAATTTTAGCAAGTATATCTATCTCGTCAGGAGGTCTCTGCTCTATATCTACAACAAGTCCGTTTTACGTGCGGTTGGATTCCATGCGCTTGCCGAGATAGTAGGCGACGGCGCGCTGGCGAGCAGCATGGGTTTGTGAAGGGAACAGAGCCACCAAAGGGACGCGCAGCAGCGCCGTTGGGCAATGCGGGCAATGCAGACATTCCCAGTACCGCCGACCTTTGCCCTTGCAGGCCGTACCAGCCGGGACCTTTGACCTAGAGGGGAATGGGTATTGGTAGCAAGGGGAAAGATGACTGACTGGCAGAGCAGGAACGTTTGTGACGACCCGGGCGTTGGGGAAAGCCTTGGGATCGATGGCAGCGGCCAAGAGATCACCATCCTGGTTGATCTGTGCAGCAGGGTTGAATTCAGGTGACGGGGTGGACTAGCGAGGGAAGTGAGCTGGACACGGCGAGACGAATTCATTCGGATGCGTCAGTATAACAGTGACGTCCGTATGACATCACCCCCATCTCCACGCCACATCCATGCTGCATAATCGAGCCTCAACCCCTGCACGGCGCCGTCCGTGCCGTGAAAAGTCCCGACGTCAGGGGGGGGGGGGGCATGATCTTCCACGCGTTTCCGAAACAGCCTGATCGGACATTGGTTTCCCCCATGCTTAGGAACAGATTTTGTCGTGGGAAAAGGGAAAAAAAAAAAAAAAAAACATGGCTTTCTGCAATGTCCGCCCGGGAAATAGTCGCGTGCCATCTGGGTGGGGCTAGTGCATCCATTCAACTTGGCCTCCGTGGGGCAAGCGGGAAACAAATTCATAACATGTGCAAATTCCGAGGTATGATTTACACACTTGGAAGAGCCAATTGGATCATATTGCACGCCACTTGTTATTGTTCATCATAGAAATTGTGAGATCCAAGTCACGGAATGATAACACGGCAGCCTAGCTGCCATTTTTTGCCTACCGGCTTATTTCGATTGTGGCGATTTCGCTCATCATGATCAGCGTCCATCTCAGCGCACCAATTCGTATGTTTTCGTACCGTCATTCCGGGGTTGCACTGTCGTATATGAGCATTGACCAATTGGCGTTTCTGAAGGACGTGCCGGAAGCATGTGTGCCTGTGTGCATAATGTACTGAAGTTCCGTGAGCAGCCAAGATTGGCCTAGACACCGAACCGTCCCTGCCGGTATAATTAGGGGCAGGAAGCGAGCTCTGGTCCAGGACAACATGTACATACACACATGACACATCGATATATCCCAACACGACATCTTATGGAGAAAGCAGTTGCAATTAAACCACAGACGTGCCGCGAAAGCCTATGCTCTATGCCCTATGCTAGTGGCACAGGTTCAAGAGGCCGCGGAAATCAAGAGTAAGAAATAAGATTACATGCCACGCTTCTGTGCAAAGTCTATTCCACGAGCTGCCTTCTCAATGCAATTTGGGGCGATGCTTTTATGTAGACTCACAGAGTGATTGTAAAGTGGTGAAGAAACAGGAGGAGTGGACACAGAAGTGCTGCACATCAGGAGTGGACTGGGAAAGAGATGGCGAAGCACCAGATTTTTTTTCTGGGTCAGAAAAAAAAAACACATAGCTTGGCAGGAGGCCTGGTACGTTGTTGAGTCTATCGTTGACAGCAATCCTTGCTGAACGGGGGAAGTGGAACTGCTACCATTCCTAGACAATGAGATAGTCGAAGCCCAAATCTTTGAGTTCTCGAAGCCAGTTGACAACTGAACTGGTATTAGAATCTTGCATCTGCCATGTGGCTTTCAGCATTTCTATAGCTGTGAAAATGTAGCCCCATGGACAAATTTTCCAAATGGTAAACATACGAGACAATGCCCAGGCCCGTTTGTCGGCGTCCCGCGTTTCTGCACCTGCCATAAACGTGGGCCACGACGTTGCCTTGAAATATGGATCCTGTTCATGAATCTCGCCAAGATGGCTAAGTATGTCCTCAACAACAAGGTTGGTATCAACGGGACGAACGGCTCGAACGAGCGGTAGCGCCTGGAGGATATATAGACACACGGCCGAGCGATGCGCCGACGCAATGTGGATTCGGCTCTCAATATCTGAAACATTACGCCTTTCCCGAAGCTGCTCCGCCCAAGCGGGAATGTCGAAAGCGAGCGCTCGTTCAATTAGTGCCTGTGCCTGGCAAGCGGCAGACAGGCTCCAGTCAGTGCCCGGGATTTCATACGATAATTGCGACGCGAGTAAGATGATATGAAGAATCTCGGACGGACACGACAGATAACTGTTCACCTCGACCCGCTTCATAACGGGCAGCAACTCAAAGGCATAACGAGAAATTCGGGATGCAATTGCCCCAGTTGCAAGGGTTGAGCCCAAGATGTGATATCTGAGCAGATGTCATGTTTCAGTCAGCCTCGTCAGGTATACAGGCAAGGGAGAGAGAGAGAGAGAGAAAAGGAAAGAAAAGAAAAAGAAGGAAAGCACAAGCCTTGGCCAGTAATTGACGGAGAAGTGGGATAAAACAGGACCTACATGAAGCAATCAGCAACGACACAATCGCGCAACATCCGGCTGCTGGCGTGTCGTGAGGAATCGGGCGCCAGAAGTGCTAAAATGCTACTTGCCCCCTCCAAATGTGCCTGCCAGCCTTTCCCGCTGTTTCGATCTAGGTCGATTAGGTCAAACTTGACAAAGAAATGCATAGCTGCCAAAGCTACCTCACTGCCCGCGGGATCTAATGTATCCAGTACACATCGGAGGTGGCCCATGGCCTTTTGTTTAGCTGTCAAGGCATCTATCAAAGCCTGTCTGGAAACAAGATGCTGCGAGCGTAGCTGTGCTAGATGCCCACCGGGATCTGTTAGCTCAGAAGAAATCGCGATTCTAGGCTGAAACAAATTAGACCAATGGATTGCGGAAGTTGCAATGAGAATTTGGAGAAGCAATGGGTGTTTATTGGTTAGCGGAATCAGTTGTCGAAAAGGATTACTGTCAAGTGAGTCTCTGGCAACCAGATCTTTGCAGACCTTATCGGCAACTAAAGTCCATGGCATTAGCATGCTGCAGGGTTACTATATAAACGGAGCAAAGATGAAATAGAACGAGATTTATGGAAGTCATGCGAGTAAGGGTTCGTTTAAAGAGCTCAGATTCAAGGAGACTGCGAGTGGCAGCGCTGTTTCCAGGTTTCTATGAAGAAAAAAGTGGACAAAGTAGTGGCAGGCAGGGATGTCTGTATATGGGGGAAAGAGGTAACATACAGTGCGCGAGATAGTATCTCGAACGTCCATCGAGATCCTGAAAGATAGGGTCCGTCAGGCTGCCTTGTGTCGATAATTCAGACTTGTCCAAGGTTAATTCAACTGAATCTGGGGAGATATTGTCGCCATCGCCACTGACCTCCGTCTTGACCGAGCTGGTGGCATTATCGCCGAAGTTGGCACTGCGGAGGATGAGGGTTTGTTGGTGACCGAGTTCACTTCGGTCGGGTTCCTGAGTATGACTCAATGGCAAACTCTGGGGCAAATTCTGATAATTTAAACCTTGGGTCCGGCTGCCAGATTCTGCGTCTAGCCATGCCGCGGTTGCATCTCCCTCTTGTGGTCCGTGGAGTACGCTAGGTCCGACCTCAACTGCCAAAGCCTGAGGTTGAAATCGGCCTGGCTCATCTGAGCTCCGCCCGGGACCAGGATGTGGCCGCGAGACTCCATTAGAGTCGATGGCCTGGGTCCAGACAAAGACTTTTCCGTACCCAAGACACTCCTGCCCCGACAACGCGCATTTGTGGCATGATGGCCATGAACGATCACAGCGCAAGCGTCGACGGCGGCAGTTGTGACATGGCTTGGTGATGCTGTTGCTTGGCATCCGATGCTGCGGCCAGATGGCGCTTGGATAGCTTTCCCGAAGCCCAGTCTCGACCGTCCTCACGTCCGGAAAAGTCAAGCCAGTTCGAGTATAAGAGCTCCTCAGGGTCCTCAACTCGGGCGGGGAGAAGGGGCGATGCCTTGGCCGTGGAAGCGCGAGCCGGGTACAGTACTAGCGAGATGAACAAAGCAGCGAAAGCCGCATATCACTTTTTGGTAGAGAACATAACGTTGGACAGGCTGTCGAAAGCGGACACGCTGAGCAACAGAAGGTGAGAAGCTTGTGTCGCCGCTCAAATGCTTATTAAGTGAACAACAGGTCCGGAGACCAGAAGTAACTTCGTGTGGTGGAGTCGGAAGCAGGCTCCCAAGGTCAATGGACGAACCCCCCCCCCCCCCCCCTAGAATAATTAAGTGCAAGTGGTGGCTTCGACCCTGTGAAACGCCTGCGAGCCTCCCCTTCGGGAAAAAAAAGGAGGGAGGGACAGAAGGAGCCACTGGCACGCGGGGGTCAATTTAGCCTGGCCCTCGTTGTCATCAATGGAGTGTGCAAGGGGGGTCGATTTCAATTGACCACCTATTATTGCCTGGCCAGACCAGTCAGAACCAACTTGTGACAGAGGGCTGGCGGACGGGTAAAGTCTTCCGGGTAAGGCCCGGGTAAGGCCCGGACCTGCATCTTTACCTGACGGTACTCCGTACTGTACATACACTAGGTAGTGCACCAGACAAATCGCCGCTCCAGCACCTACAGTTGAGCAACGACCGCCTGCTTTTTTCCGTTCCTCACCCACGTGTTTGTGTATCGTGCTCGACTGTGGTTGGTGGCTTAATCGTCTCGAGTAGCAGTACCCAACCCAACGATACAGCATATACAACATGCGTCAACCTGAGCTAACGAGTTGTGCGACTCGAGGCAGCGAACGCTAGGTCAGCGAATTTGTCCACGTGCCCGCCCAAGAACGGCTGACCCGCTTTCCCATGAGCTAGAAGCAAGAAAGTCTCCTCCGTTCTTTCCCCCCCCGCGGCGTGCATCATTCACGAGTATGAAGCATACCTGTCTACCTAGGTATCTAGCAAAGACAAATCGAATACTTCGCCGGCTTTGATCGCACTGGCAGTGGGCATCAGGGAGCTGTGATGTAGAGGTTCTATCGGCTAGCCGGTCAAGGAAGCTGCATTCTAACCGTAGACAAGCAATATCAATACAACCCCGCTGCTTTTCCCTCCACTTCTCTGTTTTTTTTTTTTTTTTTTTTTTTTTTCCTCCCTCTATCTTATCACTTTCCTGATCATGTAGCCTCCACATTCTGCGGGGCTGGACCGTAGTCTAGAACCAGGGAAACCTCCATTTTTAGGAGCGCCTAAATGCCTAAGACCTATCGATGGGCAATCGGGCCTCCGTCGTCTTGAGTTCCTTGTGCTTCCCTACAGCCTAGGCTAAAGAGCTGTTCTTTTGTTGAGTCTCGGGCACTATGACTTCAGCAAACGAGGAAATGCCTCGACGTCAATCCTCGGTAATGAAGACGTTGTAGCGGATAGAAACCGCCGGCGAAACTTCATGTACTGTATGTAGGCTACCTGGTAACCTTGATATCCATGAGATGGGTGCCCTCAGAATTAATAGTCGTTCTCGGCTCATCCAACTTGTAGTGATACAAAAATTTGCCAGCACTTCTTCGATGATTGGTCCGCCACCTTGGTCTGTGACAATAATAGTCGGTGACGATTGTGAACAAAAACATGTTGACAGGGTCTGATGTGACTGCAAGATTGTTGTGCCGTGATGCATTTGTTAGGTCCAATTGTGGGCGATGCACAAGGAACAACAGCACACTCCTCATCATGACTGTGTACATGTATGTAGCTTTGTCGTACGGGGTACTAGTCACCCACACTGTGGGCAGCTTTCTCTCGGCATTGGTTGCCGTGCAAAAGTAATGATCACATCCCATGCTCGTACTTACAATACTTGTTGCATTAACACGCTAATGTTCAGCAGCATTTTTGATCAGCAGCGATGACAACAATAAGTACAGTTGTTGTAACATACAGCAAGTCTAGTCGTCGCACTTCTATTCTGGGAAGAGACCCTACTTGTTGTAGCTGAGAACCGAGTAATCCGGAGGAGATACCTAACCTAAGTGGGGTCTGTAGGGGCAGAAGTGGGCTCAAGCAGCCTTACAATGGGTCCAGGTAATTCCGAACATCCCAGAAAATTTAGCAATGATCGACAAAACGCTTCATCAGTCAAAACAACCGACATACCTTCTTTAGAACGTAATGACTCCGTACACAATGCCTTGAGTTGCTCAAAACGGAAACTAGAGTCTTCGTAGGAGAGGGAGGATTAATAAACAATCTTCTAGTGTTAACCTAGGTTATTCAAGTGCACGCTTGTGTTGCATGCTCTCTCATTAAGGTATAATATAAGAGTTAAATACTGCAAGCTAAATACCACGGTCTAATAGTCATGTATAATGGAGTGAAGACCGAGGAACTGTAAAGTCGCGGATAGATTGATGCTACGTAGTTGCTAATGCTTGAAGGTGTCAATCCCTGGCCTCTCGCTCTTGTCGGGCTCCTGTCCCTCATTTATCCTCGCATATTAGAAGCTCTGCAGTACCAGCCCGAAAGGGAAAAAAGAAAAAAAAAAAAAAAAAAAAAAAACCCCGCGTTGTGTACAGCTTCATCGTGTAACGCTATCGAAGGTTAATAAATCTAGAGGCCGCTCGTGGCCTAAGCACGGGAGGGAATTGTGGGTCACTTTTTGTAACTGCAGCCTTATTGTCCCTAAAAGAGACTCGCTTTCGGGCATCCTTCTACTAAGAGAAATTTCTGGTGATGATTTATTATTGTTGGAAATATGATTTACCGCCAGTAACACAAGGTCTCATTGTTGCTACCAACATAGATGTCAATAAGGCGACGTCCCCACAAGTGCACTAAAGGCCCCGTTGGCTCAGTGGTAAAGCGTGTCACTAGTAATGACAAGATCACTGGCTCGATTCCAGTACGGGGCAGATGTTATTTGTTCTCGCCTGTTGAACCACACAAGATTGTGCCCCCTTTTCCGGGGTCTCTCCGACTAAAGGGCGAACGATGGTCTTTTTGTCTGCCCAAGTCTCTAAACAGTTAATTATTTTTGGTAGTATTTGAACTACTACAAGAATAAATTTGGTCTATATTCGTCTATTAGAATTCCCGACTTGTTCTCCCTCCATCTTTTCCTCATCAAATCCATCTCTTGAGTCGTCGCATGACACATGCAGGTTATCAGTTTCGTCACCAACCTCCATCCACTTCTCGCTCGTCTCAGGCACAGGGAAGAGCTTGCAAAGGCCCCAGTACGTGGTTGACGCAACAATGAAGCCACAAAAGAAGTTCACGTTGTACAAATACGTTGCTCCTCTTGGCACATCCCGGCCAATGGCTCCAGCGAAGCCAACCACGTTAATGAGAATGCCAGCGACATAGGCGGCGTAACCTCGCCAATTGACGCCAAACGCGCAGTAATATGGCCCCGACTTCCTTGCATCGTACAACTCTTTGACGTTCAGGTAGCCTTTTCGTACAAGGTAGTAATCCGTAGACATGACGCCTGCAATAGAACTGAGGAATACGCTGTAGGCAGATAGGTAGGTCGTGAAGTTGTTGGCGCTTGTTAAGAGGTTGTATGGGCACATTGTTAATCCGACAGCAGCGCAGATGTACCCGCCGCGTCGAATATTGATGAAGCGAGGCAGGAGTGCAGTCATGTCAGTACCTGCTGAGATGGAGTTTGCGGAGATATTAGTGCCGAGTTGGGCAACGGCAAATGCCAGGGCGATAATGAACACGCCAAACCTTTGCGCCGAGCCACCGTCATCGATGAAGCGACCGAGTAAATCGAGAGGGTTCCAGATAGGCTCATTGTAAATGACGCTGGAGGATGACGACACGAAAATGCCGATGATGGAGGTGAAGGCGAATCCGAGAGGAATGGCAAAGAGCTGAGACCAGATGGCGTCTCTCGGCTTGCGGGCAAATCTTGTAAAGTCGCAGTCGTTGATGATGAGCGTGGCGAAGTTGGCAATGGACGACATGGTGCCTTTGACCATCTGCCAAGCCAAGTCACTGCCGTGGACGGAGTTGGGCTTGTGGACAATTGGACCGGCACCCCCAGCACGAACAAGAGCCCATATTAGAAATGCGATGCCGGCTGGTGGGACGAAATATGCCTTGACCGTGAAGAGATGGCGGATTTTGTGCACCGGGAACCAGATTGCAGGTAGGGAGCAGAACCAGAAAATAATAAATGAGACGAAATCGGGAGTGCTGGTTACTTGAGGATCGAAATGTCCCGGCATGGTCTTTCGGTCCCAAGATTTCCAGATGGATCGAATCATCAAGTACACACAGTTTCCACCGATGTAAGCTTGAACACCGTACCAAACACAGGCTACAGCAGGAAAACTGAGGCGTTAGTCATGTGTTGAGGAGATAAAACTAAGATAAAAGAAAGCAAGAATCTCCCAGGAAACGGCATGCTTCTACATACCCATAGCTGCTCTGTTGAAAACAGGCCACAGAGAACCCCATATTCCGAACGAAGAACGACTTGCGACGGGAAAGCCGATATGGTATACGGCACCGATGCGACCGTTCATGACGATGAAGACTGCCGCGAAGGAATAGCCGACCCAAACGCAGATCCAAGCCTGCCACCAAGAAAGTCCAACAATAATCATGGACGATGAAATCATCCAGGTGTTGATGTTATAGGAATCTGCTATCCAAAAGCCGACGTAATTCCACGGGCCCCATTGCCGGCGTTCTGGCTCAACCGGTTTTAAGTCATGATTCGTGAGCTGTTTGGTTGCAACGAGCATGCATGTTAGGGATATCCAAAATTCGGCTCATTGATGGAGCAGCGTACATACCATGAGTTGAGTTGGTGTCAGTCCTTCCTCAGACTCAACGGCAAGCCTGTCTGCCATGTTCTTGACCCTCTGGGCGATCGTCATGGTGTCGGAGACGCAGCCTGCGCTTATGACTGCAATCACGTTGACAAGTCTTTCGCGAAATCCAACATGGGCCAAGAAAAAGCATGTATTGGAAGTGAGACACAGCAAGAAACTCGCTGTGTGGGCTGGGCTACGCTTCTTCCGCCAGGCTGTCTGTCACTTGGTGTCAACTCTCAACACGAATTGGTCAAGCTTTTTAGAATGGGATCACAAGGAGGATTGGGAAAACTGGTCAGGATCTTAGCACTTTGTGGGACTCGGCAACGCATATGATGTCTTGTCCATTCAGTGAGGAAAGCCAGACTCTTTATTAATATTGAACAGAATATCAGCGAGGCTAATGTTGTGCCAACGCCGGGAAGTGGCTGTTTCTTATCAACAAGACAATTTTGAGTGGCCAAGTACTATCTAAACTAAAGGGTGTATGAAAGTCGTGTGAGGAAAGGTGCACTAATCGTGGTTTATCTTGCTCGGCACGCCACAGCGCACCTCTGGCCTGGGTGATTGCATTTAGCCAGGGCTGAATTGAGAGGTTTACATGTCCTGCCCCAATCCGAGAGGGCTACCTACCTGGTACGCATCTGAGGAGGGGTGGTCTGTGGTCAATTTAATCCGACTCTCGATGCCTTCTCAGCCACCCTGTTTGTTGTTGGTGGTTGGTGCTGCTGAGGGAGGGTCGGATTAAATTGACACCCATATAGAACCTGAAGGAGGAAGGTGCCGACCGGAGAGGATAGACCCCACCCCTGCCTCTCCAAAAACCTGGACCCGAACAAAGAGTTTTTCCTGTTTTCCATTTTCCTCGACAGAGATAGAGCTCAAAACACAGAAGAATGAAGTCGCCCGCTTTTCATCAACCCAGGGTACCTAATATCTCCTGTTATGATAACGTTGTGCTGTATGTGTTATCGGACGGATGGATTGCAGAGTGGATCGTGCATGCATGTTGATAGATAGCCTCGCAACCGGAGCTTATCACAGCGAGCAACTGATAGCGAGATCTGTACACAACTCTCACGGCGGAGCCACATGTTTCTGGTCTCCACATGGTTGCCCTTGGCCCTTTGCAAATCACTTTGCTTGTCCACCCCGCGTTTTCGGCGTTTTAGGAGTTGCTGGATTTGTGACATTACTCGAGCCAGCGCCATATCGCCCATTGGATGGCGGCGAGTCAGCGTCGACTGTTGGATATAAAATGCAAGCTGACCATGTACAACTTAGCAGACGGCTGTGGCGTCAAACACTGTTTGGAGTAGTACCGATGCTACTGGTGGCAGGAACTGCTGAAGCCATCTGCGAGGGAAATGACAGCAAGTCTTCAGAAACGACATAGCAGGAGGAAAGCTGGTTAAGCCAGGACTCCACCATGGTTCTTAGCCAATCAAGTTCAAGCCATGTCTCACCTGCCGTCAGTCGTCACTCACTGTACTCCGTAGGCACCGTACCTGTTAAGAACATAATGCTTTGCTCCGTCGTCGGCTCAGACATCTCTGCTTCTTCACCACTTCTGCCGTCTCACTCACTCCCTCCCTCTACGACCTGTTTGCTTTTGCAATTGAACCTGGTCGAACCACTGGACATAGACATAGGTGCGAAATGTCGACTGGGATCCCTCCTGTCGGATCCCATACATAATGTACTCTGCTATTGACAACTATCCAACCCCACCACTCACCACTTGATCACCACCACAAGGCCACCAACGAACCCTTCGACAAGTGGACCCCTGTCGACTCGACGTCGAATGAGCACCAAGCTTGGACGGCCAAGACGCGGGTTTGCCCTGCGCTCGATAGCCCCGCGCTCGACGTAATTTTGGTATTTTGCAAAAGTGTACGGAGTAGCCATCAGCCATCACCGCTTCGTCCGAGAATAGGAATAAATCCGCCGTTGGTTTCTTCTTGCTATTAAGCAATAATAGAGATTGCTTGACTCCGAAGAGCAGCTGGCCACGGCTTTTATCTGCCTTACGACACTGCCCCAGGTTCACGGTTTCAACCTCCCTTTCATTCCCCCACCGCCTTGATCGACTTGCGTTCTAAAAGGCTTCATTATCCTCGCCAACGAAACGCGCCCAAGATGGAGGACCAGCTCGTGCGACTCCTCGCCAACACGCAGCTGCCCGAGCAGGGTCCACGACAGCAGGCCGAACTCGAGCTTAAGCGTGCGCGAACGAACCCTGCATATCCTGTGTCTCTAGCAAAGATTGCCTCGCATACCTCGGTCAGCACTGCGATCCGCCAGTCCGCCCTCGCCTCCTTGAGGCAGTTCATCGAGAATAACTGGGGAGCTGGGGACCAGGATGACGAGCCCATCATCTCTATCGCCAACGACACAAGATCCTTTCTGAGGCAAGCGATGCTCGACCTGGCTCTCAGCCAAGAAGAAGACCGCAAGGTCAAAATTGCAGCCAGGTAACATCTGCTCCAGCGACTAGCTCAGGGACCTTGTCGGCCGAAATAGTCTCTATAGAGCTTCGATATACGTATTAACAACTGTGTGTAGTTACGCGGTCGGCAAGATTGCTATTCATGACTTTCCAGACCAATGGCCCAACTTACTACCCACCATCCTCAACATCATTCCATCGGGCACCGATGCACAGCTCCACGGAGCTCTGAGAGTACTAGGTGATTTGGTAGACGAAAGCTTGACCCAAGATCAGTTCTTCTCAATGGCCAGAGATATTGCCAAGACCTTGACCGAAGTCGCTCTCAACGAGAATCGCAAGCCCATGCTTCGAGCCTTGGCCATCTCCGTCTTTCGATCTTGCTTCGATTTGATGAACATGGTCAAGGATGATCACGCCGCCGAGGTCAAGGCGTTTGCTGAAGAGCTTCTCGCTCAATGGAATCCATTTTTTACGAGTGTTCTGAAAGGTCGTCTGCCGGAGGCTGACTTGAGCGCTGGTAGCCAGCCCGACACTTGGAACCACATGATTGCCCTCAAGCTCCAAGTAGTCAAGACCTTACTACGCATTCGTAAAGTCTTTCCTAATCTTCTGCTCCCTCAGAGTGCAATCTTCTTTAGCATTGTATGGGAAGAGCTAAACATATTACAAGCCTCACACGAGGAACTCTACGTCAAGACTAATGCTCAAGGTCGCTTAGAGGACTCGGATAATCTGGCGTACACTTTAGATTTCCTTGTGCTGGAAGAGCTCGACTTTCTGAACCAGTGTTTCAGGTCTCCTCCAGTAAAAGCAGAGCTAGACGGACAGTTGCAGGCCCATGCATCCGCTCAGGATGTTCCTTGGATGGCGGAGATCATGCGGATGCTGGTCAGTTATGCCCGCGTCACCCGGGAAGAGGAGGAGCTGTGGGATATCGATTGCTCTTTGTATCTGGCAGAAGAAACCTCGGTCACTGCCAACTACACTGCCCGAACCGCTGCGGGAGACTTGTTGATCAAACTCGGAGAATGGTTCAGCAACAAAGCCGTCGATGGTCTCTTCGGCTTTACCAAGGCCCTCTTCCCTGGCGACAGTTCAGTTTGGCGTAGTCAAGAATCCGCGCTGTTCCTCTTCACGATGCTTCTCAGCGACTTTCAAGACTTGAACAAAACAGTTCCTGATGCTGTAGCTAGCGCTTATCTTGAGCTTGTCGATTTCACAATCAACAAACCTGATGAGCCTATTCTCCGTGCCCGTGGTTATATTGTCGCTGGTGTCATTGGTCGTTCCTTTCAAACCCCTCCTGCCTTGTTGGACCGCATGATTCACGCAATTACGAACGAGGAGTCTGAAGTAGTACAAGTCGCATGTGTTAAGGCTATCGAGGGGCTAATCAACTCCGGCCGGGTGGGCTCTGATCGACAAGTTCCCATCATTACGGCAGTCCAGGCTTACATGAACGGCAAGGATCCCAGTGAAATGGAAGAGGCAGATGAGCTTCTTGTTGTTCTCGCCGAGACTTTGCGGGCAGCCATTGGCATGGACACGAAGATTGCTCTTCGCGAAGACATCCAATCTACTGATTTATTATTCATGCTTGCCAAGCTGGGTGCCAGCAATTTCCAGGTCACTATGCTCATTTCGGAGGCCTTTGAGGAAATTGTGGGCAGTCTCTCCGATAGAACCTCGTTCAACACCCTTTGCGCTCGTACCTTGCCAACATTGACCGGAGCCTTCGACGTGGCTAGCGTGATCGAAGATGATCCCCTTATCACTGTTGCGACCGAGCTGCTCAATGTCCTTGCCGAGCATGGCTCTGAGCCTCTTCCAGAGGGATTCGTTGCCGCTGTCTTCCCTAAGCTGAATCGTCTTTTGATGGAGTCGAATGAAGGAGAGATTCTTCGTCCTGGCTCCGAGACGGTCAAGTGGATTCTCTCGCATGACCACCATCAGGTCTTCAACTGGCAGGATCCCAATGGCCGTTCTGGTCTTGAGGTCTGCCTTCACATCATTGACCGCTTGCTCGGCCCGTCTATCGAGGATAACTCTGCATCCGAAGTTGGCGGGCTGGCCGCGGAGCTGGTAGAGAAAGCTGGCCAAGAGCGGCTCGGACCCTTCCTTCCTCAACTCCTTCAGGCTGTAGCAAATCGGCTTGCGTCTGCCCAGGCTGCGGCTTTTATCCAATCATTGATTCTAATATTCGCCCGCCTCTCTCTCCATGGCGCTCAGGATGTCGTTGAGTTTCTCAGCCAGATTCAAATCAACGGAGAGAGTGGCTTACAGGTCGTCCTCGCTAAGTGGCTGGAGAACTCTGTCAGTTTCGCGGGATACGATGAGATTAGGCAAAAGTGAGTCACATCACAGGGCTACTACAATCAGTGCCATGTTTTGAAGCCGTCCATTTGATCTAACTTTTACATTCCTCAGTGTGATTGCATTGTCTAAGCTTTACGGGTTGAATGATCTCCGTCTAGCTCAAATCAAAGTCAAGGGCGATCTGATAGTCGGCGCCGACGACGGTAAAATTAAAACGCGCTCACGAGCAAAGCAGAGTAAGTCCTTGACATGTCGGTGAGAGAGCCAAGTTTTGGGGAAAAAAAAAAAAAAAAAGTACACTAACACGCAGCAACATGACAAGACCCCGATCAATACACAATTATCCCGGCCCCGCTCAAAATAATCAAAGTGCTAATCGAGGAGCTCGCTTCCGCTTCGGGGGCAGGCGCGGCCGCCAGTGCAGCGGCCGCGGCCATGGCTGCAGCCGACTTTGACGAGGACAACGACGAGGATGATTGGGAAGACGACGACGAGACGCTCGACCTCAGCCTGGCCGCTACCAAGGCTGACCTGATGTCCTTCATGGAAGGTGGACCCGCTCGACGTGCCGACGACGAGACTCACGCCTACCTCACCGACTTCTTCGTCCGCTGCGGTCGCGAGAACGCAGCCAACTTCCAGGACTGGTATAGCATGCTCTCCGAGGACGAGAAGACCAAACTCAACCAGCTTGCCGCCGATGCTACCAAATAGTAAAAATTTGTCGTGATATCAACGCAACGAGCACACCA
>KQ061746.1:36122-63060 GCA_001008035.1 Atkinsonella texensis | reverse complement strand
CCCCCCCCCCCGGTAAAATAGTCTCTCGACCATGTACCGGAGAAAACCGAGTTATACGCACTTTTGTAAATAGGAGAATAACAGATCAACTTAATACCAAGCAGCATTTGCTGGACGGGATTGCCAGACTGATGTGCTGGGGGGAAAAGACAGGCTGACGATATAGCCTTGCTCGATGACATGAAGAAGGAGACGAAAAGGGAATAAACAAATGAATGAATGCATACATAAAAGGAGGGCATTACTATATATAAACTCTTCCCCCACTGCTAACTGCATACTGGGTCATGGGCCACTAAACTGATAATGATGTGCTGAACAAATGTGTTCATCCCCCACTGCGGAGTGGTAAAGGTCAGAGAATGATGATGTAGCCTCTAGTAGTTTGGGTTATAAGTCATTTGTCTCATGCCAGTCGTAAAATACATTCTTCAAATTCGTCATGTTTCATCTCTTATGAGTCCTCCCCCTCTTCCGGGCCGGGAATAGTAACGTATGCACTTGTCCCTAGTAGAGCTAGTCAACTATATGATATGTCCTCCGCCGAAGCCTCCACCCCCCGAACCACCAAATGGCCCACCTCTCCCACTCCCTGGCCCAGGAAATCTGGGATGTCCACCGGGACCGAGAGGATCCCATCGAGCCCCGGGAGGTGCTTGAAGATCGTAGCCCTCGTCGACATTTCCTCGGCCGCCCTGCCCTGCAAACAGCGGATCATCAAAAGTAGGATGCATCCCCGAAGACCCTCCGGGACGAGGCAAGCCGCCTCCAGTGAATGAACCTCGGAGAGGATCGTGAGGCCCTAGGCCGGGAGGATTCAGATCATCGTGGCCGATGTTATAGGGATGTCGGCCTCCTGGCATAGGCAGTGCTCCACGAGGGGGCCGGTTGATCTCGTACTCGTCCTCGAAACCGGGAGGAAGCAAATCGCCCACCGGAGCTCCTGGTCGAGGACGAGCCATATCAGAAAGAGGCGGAGGGAAGGGATACGATGGCATGTTGGGATGAGGCTCGCCTTGGAACGGCCGATCCCGACCCTGAGCTTCCTGGCCCCTTCTCTCTGATCGGGCTGTCTCTTCCGCCTCGGCTGTTTCCTCGTATCCTTCAAGCTGAAGCTTTGGAATGAGCTTCTGGACGATTTTGGTTTGCAAGTCATGCAGCATACCTGGCATTCCAAGAATTTTAGCTTCCCTCCTAGCGGCATGGGAAGGACAATATATAATGGAGATGGGAGACAGCGGGAAAACAACTCACAAGTCACCGCGTCTACCGACACGAAGGCCTTCGAAAGCTTTTCTGGTAGATCACTGCGGTCTTCCCGACCATCCTTGATGGTAATTCGGATAGGCAAGCCACTAGACTGAACGACATCTCGAATGGTGCGCTCAAAACGATGGATTTTGTCATCTCCGATGGCCAAGCCCCGGATCTCGACTTTGCTTCCCATGCGGTCCACGCGAATGAGGAACTGCATAGACGACTGCTTGTGCTTGTACACGAACCCGATTGTACTAAAGCCCTTGTTCCAGCCGGCGGGGAGCCTCGGTGCAAGACTCTGGCATTGGGCTGTGTGAGTGCAAATCGGTCAGCCTCGGGACGGAAAAGAACGGTCGGTACCTGGAGCAACTGGTGGATGGTGGACTCACGAAGGAGCTCGTCCTCGCTGAAGCCGCAGAGTCGGAATGATAGGGCTGCGAGAGCTGAATGGACCAGCAGGGCGATGACTTCAAGCGAGCTGGCTAGGTCGGAGCTGTCGTCGCCTGGTGGGTGGGTAGGCAGCGCGTCAGCCATGCCTTGCACCACGGCAGTCACGCACAGCGGCGAGATCATGACGATGGATGTGTCGAGATGCAGATGCTATCGAGGCTCTCTGGGAGTATGCGGTGGCTTGAAGTGGCTTTTGGATAAATACCAGGCTGGTTTGCCAAAACGTTGATGGGTGTAAACGAAAGCATGCATGACGTTGAAGCAGGTCAAGGTGGGGTTGATGAGGAAGTACAGTAGCCGCTGCACTGTGCGTGCAGGTGCGTCACTGTGACGCACTACCCTGCATCTCCCAGCCCTACGAGCGGGGACGCGGCTTTCGGGGCCCTGAACTTGGAACTACTGAGGCCCGTCGAGGTGGACATCAAGCTCAGCTCATCTGAGATGCGTACTGGCTGCCGCGATTCTTTTTATGCTGCCGTCGGGTTTCAGGGCGAAATGATGGACGAGGCTAGGGTAGCAGCGTTCTCCGCAACGGAGCATCCCGGGTCCACGCTGCCAATCCCGTCCGATCCCTCGTACCAAGCGCAAGTAGTCTAACCCAAAACGTGAACAGCAAGCGCGCTTAAATCTTCGCTCGAAGCAAAAGAAGAGCAGCTTGCGACATTACTGCCCCGGTGTATCCCCTGATACCGGACGGAGCATCGCTAGCTTGTGCATTCAGGTCGATGTCAACTTCAATTTGTCTTTTGGCAGACTTTTCTGCCAATAGCGCAAGTAGACTCCATTCTTCTCGGCATCCCGTCACGTGATCCCGCGTTGATGTTGCATGGCTCAGCCCAGCGGAACATTAAACCCACAAATCCCCATTCACCCCACGCCAATTTCACTGACACTGACATTTTCTCCTCACGTCAAAATAATCAGCCCCTTCCTGTCCACCGCAATCCCGACCGTCCGGCTCGAACGAGCATGTCCCGAGCCGGAGACCCAGCCAGGCCCGACGCTGCAAGCACCGCTGGCTCCAACCTCGCATCCTCACAGGCCTCCTTCCTGCTGTCAGCTTTCACAAGTTTTCTCACCATTGCTCTACATTCCATTCTTTACCACCGGAAACTCTACCCCGACACTACCTTCCTCACTGCCCGCGCGTACAACTTGCCTGTCCACCAGTCGAGACACCCCGGCGTCTGCACATGGATACGGGATGCCGTCGCAGCGGCTGCTCAGCAAATTCGCTCGGGGGCTGCGCGCCAGATTTGCCTGGCGATTCACGCGCCCCATACTCTGCATGTAGTAGAGCGGTGGATCTTTGACGTCCAGTCCTTCCCTGCTTCATGGGGCGCCGACAAGGACTGGCCATCTGTCGAGTATGATTTGCCAAGCCATGTGAACCGCGATGCAGCACCGGGCGAGGACACTCTCAATCCGACTGATGTTCATGAGGCTCTAAGAGGAGCTCTGGCTAGGCTTGGTGATGCAGGACAAAGTCGACCTTCTCTGCCCGAAGGCTGTACCTTTACGCTGGGCGTTGAATTGCATGACCAGGCCCAAGCACCTATTCGTGTAAGTCACCACCCTGAAACAGAGAATTTCTTGTTGAAGCTCCTTCCGCTTGAAAACCCCATCTAGATTTCTGCTTCCTCCGCGCATGGAACAACGCACTTCACTGGCCACCTTGAACCGCAGTATCGAGGGGCTCCACTAACAAATGGTCAACGGCCACAGCACCCTCAAGTTTGGATTCCATCCCAACCTAGTCTCCAAACACCTGCCGAAAACAGATCTGAACTCGGGCGAGCTTTGCCAGCATTATCAACTACTCCCATAAGATCAGTTCAGGCAGGACCTCTCTTCTTCGAGTGCTGGGTTGAGCAGGCCAAGGTCGATGCTGCTCCTCATCAAGCTCCGAAGGCGGCCCCAAGTTTCTCATCATCCATATTTGAAAGTTCGGGACCAGCGGATGTGACAACAGATTCGGATTTGACGTCTTGATCATGTTTATTCTGCTCATAGCCCGTAATGGCCTCTCTCGATGCCCGCTTTCAGTCCAGATCCTTGGCTTCAGACGTCATAGCCTCTCTCCTTCCCATCGACTTTGCTGTAGATATAGTAGTATACAACTGATGTACAAATATGCTCTCTCCCAAATTAACGCCTCTTCATCTTCGGCATTTCAAGCCCAGCCTGCCAACAAGTCTCTTCAGAAGCAAGGACACTTACTCTGCTCCTCTCAGCATTGCTTTTAGGCCGACAACTTCCCTCTTGAGCCGGGCATTCTCCCTCTTCATGCGTGCCGTCTCCTCAGACTGCTCCTTCAACTTGCTCACCAACTCATCTTTGTCTTCCTTGGCCTTACCCCTCACTGCCTTGACTATCCTGCCTAGTTCACCATTATATTTTTCGTAAAGTAACTCGTTTTCTGCCACGACCTCCTTGTGAAGCTGGTCAATAGCCCGCGCTTTTGCTTCCACACTCTTCAGCGTGGTGTCGAGTTCGCGTTGCGTCGTGTCTTGTTTTCCGTGCAATTCTCGCATCATCAACCGGATCTTGTCCTCTAATTCCTTCAAAGACGCTACAAAACTCGTCATCTCTATGGCTTGAGAGCTTGCTGATCTTGCTTGGTGCACACGCGCCATCTCTTCACCAATCTTGGATAATTCTGTCTGCAGCGATGCGTCTACCTCACGAGCAACTTGTCTTTCCGACTGCAGCCGCTCTCTAAGCTTGTGAGAGGGATGGAGGCGTAGACGCTGAGCATTGGAGCGCGTAGGGCTGCCAGGTTGGGTGGCTGATTCGGCATTCGATGCACATTTGGTCGACCTGAGAGTGGGAATGGCCGATGTTGATAGACCTTTTGAATGCCTCGCAATATTGGCGGGTGATCCAGATACCTTGCTGTTGCTGATGCCGGGCGTTGAAGTGGGAGCAGTGGTAGTAGCAGTTGAGGCTGGAGAACTGAGTAACGTCTTTGATGGCCCACCCAAGTTTTCTTTTTCCTTTTCTTTTTGCCTGGAGCTACGCAGGGCTCCTGCGACATTTGGACTCATCGGCATCTTGGAAGTAGGTGCTGGTTTTGGACTCGCGGGTGTGGTGTTGACTTTGCCTGATGTGGGTTTGGTGGTTTGCAATGGCTGGAATGGCTCATCGTCATCTAGCGTGGCGGCTGCCATCAGGCTCTTCAGATCAGACAGCGAGCTCCGACGTTTCTTCTTCAAGTTCTTGGACGGCACAGGGTCGGCACCCGACGGTTCCCCGATAGAGCCCAATGGGAAATCCAGACGGTGCGAACTAGGTGGCCGCCCCGTTGTCTCATCGAACGCACCAGCCAGGCCAGGCCTATCCCGGGGGATAGCACGCTGGTGCAGTCTTTTTGGAAGGCTGTTGTCGTCTATAGACCGAACCCTGTCCAATGTCCCGCGTGTCAAGCTCGAAGTGTCGCCCGTAGCGGGATTTCGGTGCTTGCTTAATGAGCGCCAGACAGACGGCCGTTCATCTCTTGAACCTTGACGAAGCAGGGCGTCAATCCCAAATTTGCGTCGCAGTGAGGACGTATTCGAAGTAAGAGACCCGGTGTGAGACTTGCCGTTGCGAAAGCTGGTTGCAATAGACTCGGAAACCGAGACTGCAGGATTGAAGTTCTGACTTCCACCATGGTCGTCAAACAACCTGTCACAATCCTCGACGAGCCTATCCAAGAGATTAATATAGTTATGTGCATTGCCCTCGGTGACAAGAAGCTCGGCAAAGGCCACGGTCAAGGCGCCCCTATCACTATCATTTCCACAGCCGTCTAAAAGATCGGCTAAGAGCTTGATGAGGGCAACGAAAGCCCGTCGATTTTGAGGCGCCATCTCCTTGAACAAGTAATTGACAAAGTCAGCAAAATCGCCAGTCACCTTCTTGTTCGTCCTGTCCAGCAGAGCGTTCAAGGCTTGCATTGTCATGACTGGACCAATTTGACCTGCCCAAGCAATGTGCAGAAACTTTTCGAATGCCACAAATATGACTTCCGCGCCTATTTCAGCAGCAACTTCATATTCAAAAGGGGTCTCAATCAGTCTGTTGTATATATCATTGACACATAGTTCATCGGATAGTGACCGATTAAGAAGTAATCGGCCGATAATGGCGCCCTTGCGAGATTGGAGAGCTGCCACGAAACCAATGAAGGTTTGCTCGAGCCTTAACAAAGGATTTTCTGGTCTTCCATCCGCTGTGTTTGGTCGACTGTCTTTTCCCCTGATTGAGCCAAACATGGAATGAAAGCTATTGGTCCTGTGCAATGAAGGTTGTCGTTGGGGCTTGGTGCCCGACACAATGACGTCTGGGGAGGCAGCATTTGAGCCACCACCCCAAAGACTCGACAACAGTTTGACCGGAGAAGCTGCTAGGAACGACCTAGTCTTTTCGCCTCTGTTTACCGACAAAGTAAGCTCACGTAGAGTTTTTGTGTAGTATGACACCATAGGCGCTGTCAAGTGCGCATTGCTAACATGGAACTGGGTGCTGAGGAGCTGTATGACTGCAAATAAAGGTATTAGTGTATTGGAATCATTTTCATGTCAAGAATGGCGAAAGTAAGTACTTACGTCGGCGAGACAAGGAAGGTAGAAAGTCCTCCAAGTCGATATCATCATGAAACTGCCTGTCATTCAACCCGACTGTCAATATCGAGATCTTTTTCAACTCATTGCTCGTCACATTGGCAACAATTTCGACTCCGTAATGGCCGATAGGTGCCCCTTTTGTGCCTTTTTCGTGGTCTACTACAACACGAATGGGTGCAGGCTCCCTCCGACCATCCACAAGTTGATGCGCACCTTCTTGGAATACTGCCACATGAAGTCCCAGATTGTTATCCTGCAGACGTACTGAGCGCAGCGTCCAACATGGATTCTCTCTTTCCGATTCCGGGAACCTGGCTTCGATTCGTGCCTTCACCACGTCCTCACACCACTTGCTAGACCTTCCTTCAAAGGCTTCTTGGAGAAGAAAACAACGCACGGTCGGTGCTTTGCTTGTCTTGTATTGGCCCAAGTGCACATCTTTCACATCCTTTGTGGAGGTCATCCAGATTAGAGAACCGTCGGCCGACTCGGTGAAACGCACATCAGTAAGGCTGTGCCAGCCGGTGAAGGCGAATTTGTATGATGAAGGACCACCAGCAGCGTTGGTCATAGACATGAGCAACTCTGCTGCGGAGGGCTTATCGATTTCTCTAAGCAAGTCACGACCTGTCATGGTGGAACCGATCCTTCTCAAAATTACTACGCAATCAGAAAACAGAAGAAGAACCCCGGAGTTGTCGAGGTCACCGGCTCCTTGCGGAGAGGCAAGCTCGACGAAATCGGCAGCAACAATGAGGCGACCCTCGGGCTCCAAGTCCCCAGGCCATGATTCAATCATATTTCGAAGTCTGTTGGCAACATGAGGCTGGTCGGGCAAAGGGTCGTCCATGGAACAAATGTTGGTGATGATATCTCTGGCTTTGAGCATGGGTTGCAGGGCTGGATGAGTAATTGGTAAGCAGCTTATGATCTGGTCGATGAAAAGACTATAGCGGGGAAGTCTTTGCACAGGCTCGATCAGTATTGACCGTACAGTCTGCTCTCCTGACTGCATCACACGCTGCCTGAAACTGGACTGTTGATTGAGAAACGAGTTCAAGAGAGCGGGGAAGTGTTGGCTAGCCTTGATGTAGTCCTGATAGCTTTGCGTGAACTTGGGAAACCATTCGTGAAATAACCTAGCCATATTCAAAGCTCCGGTAGGATCTTTGGGTCGAGCGGAGCCCGGCCCCTTCATGTTGCTCAAGTTTGCAGATGTTTGCTCCATATCCCCAAGTGCCTCGTCTTCTGACTCGTCCATAATCCTCCGAAGCTGCTCCACGAACGTCGAGTTGAGCTGTAGTATCTGATCTGCTGAGCGGGGAAACAATCGCTCCAACTCCTCCTCGGATGGGCTGAGACTCCCATCTGGCCGGGCCTTTGCACTTTCTCGAAAATCGCTGGCGACTTTGTGAACCAACTCTCGGAGCTTCATGACGTATCTCTCTTCCGTGTCAACCAATTCTGCCAATTTCAGCCGCAGCTCGTATTTCTGATCTCTTGTGAACGTTCTTCCTCGGTTAAGTGACGTGGGTTTGGACGGTGCGCGACGCAGCTTGCTTGTCGGCAAGAAGACAGGCTCACCAAACAGCTTGATAAGCGGTGTATATCCTCCATACTGTCTCAAGGTCGGATCGAAAATGTCGTCCTCGTCGTCTGGTACATCTTCGTAGTCTGTCGGCTGAAGTGGCACGATAGCGCCGGGAGGCAGAACGAGGTCAATGTCTACATTGTTCACGTGTTGGGTCTGTAACACGTCATGTAAAGAGGCAATGACCTCTGCGGAGTTGTCGCTCTTGACCATAGATGCGACGAGCTCGGCTGCATGCTGCTCTCCAAATAATGCCGCTGCACTACCGGGGCGCTTCCCCCTGGTTGGGTACAGAGTTTTGAGATGGAGTTTGACGCCATTGGGGAGTTCTGAAAAGTATTTGAATAGACCGAATGCTAGGCCACGATAGACTTCGTCGACTTGAATCTCGCGAGGTAAATGGTTGACGACAGAGTAGAATGGAGAGCTCGGAGAGACAGGTATGCGGGGGAAAGACTGGAAGCCGGCGGGTGAGAAAATGTGTATTTGGATGCGAGAGCTGTTGAGGGTATAGTTGGCAGTCGTCGACGGGCCATGGAAAATGAGTACGGGGAGGTGGCCAAGCAGCGGATCAGAGGCGTGATAGAGAGAGAGGGTGTCGGGAGAGAGCGCCAGGTCGTCCGTGACACGCACCATGGTCACGTCAATGGACCGCGCTCATGGCCCGCTCCTCGAATATGTACGCACGACGTATCGAGCGCTTGGGGAAATATTCCCTGAAACGTCGGCAGGGTCGGCAGGGTCGGCAGGCTCGCCACAAGGAGGATTAGGCAGGCGGTTGTGTGAGGTCGTGCGTGTTGATCACGACCCAAAGACAACGACAGCAGCGGCGATACGGTGGGATGAGTGGGCCACTTTCCGATGATAAAGATGGGGGACGAGAAAGCACTGCGGAAAACCCTAGTCTCTGACCATGTCTTGTCTTGCATGCAAGTGGCGGGCGGGCCAGGCAAAGGGGGTGGTAATTGGTAATTAGAATGCTCCGTATGCGTCTGGAAAGAAAATGATGCTGGTGATGGTACCTCAGAGCTCATCCACGAGATCGAGATGGGTGAAGAGGAAGAAAGCAAAAGACTACGCGAGCACAGGACCCGAGGATTTTACTGCGAAATCCGCCAGCAGCAAACAAGGCCCAGCGGCAGCTAGGAAGGATCGACCCGAGCAGCTGGTGTCTTGCTGGTGTCTTGGACTTTGCGCTCGTGTTACTACTGTACATCTGCGACAAAGATAAGCAGACTTCCAGGCCTTCATGTACTGACGCGGGCAAGACGCGTCTAGAAAAAAAATAGAAGCGCCTCAGCAAAGTCGGGAAGCCACTGTACCTGTATGTAAACAATGCCTGCTGTCCTGCCAGATATCTGCCAGATCCCCCTCCTCTGGTGCCACAGCAGTAAAATAATCGGGTAAAGTGAGAGAGGGGCGGAGAGGGGCGGACAGGGGTGGGCAGCTGACTCACCCGAGATCTCACTCAAGACACGCCCACCTAGAGTGTCCGCGATAACCGATGACGTTACGGCGTTACTCATTGATGCCTTGCCGTCCTGCCATTCAACAAATGCAACATGTCAAGCCAGAATCAGGGCATCAAGCTCGTTCACAATCCCGACGAATCAGGCTACCGTCTCCTGGAGCTGCCACCCGACCTGGCGAGTCTTCTTGAATCCGAGACAGCCCCCGTGTCCGTCTTCTCTTGCTTTCCACAATGCATTCGCCTTCATGCCCTCTCTAACGTGCCGCGGACAGGCTCACTCTGGAATCCTCGGACAATACAGCTGTCCTGCACACTCCACATAAAGCATATAACCTGCGCCAAAAAAATACATCGAATGCTCTATTCTTGTTGTCGCCGGTTCAGGTGCACGATACCGTAGAACAGCAAATCGCCATAATTTCCACGATGCAGGAGACTGTTGAGTTGGACGTGGTACCTGAGCATCCCGTTCCAGCGGACAAGCTCTTAGACGCGGGGAGTAGGGGCAAGTGGCATGAAAGATTCGGGAAAGGGCGCTGAGCTGCTCCTCCATTCTCTGTATATTTATTCGTACTTATATCGTCTATGAGCTAAATTCTCGAAAGGGAGCGATCCATATCCTGTGCAGGATGCATGTCTCTGTGCTCAGTGGAGGAGGCAGGTGTAACGGGACACTATCTGTGATAAGGTATAAACAAATGCATGCTGTTCGAAACTCAAGATCGTTGCTTAATGCAATCAGCAATGCATCACACATCTTTTTTTCTTGGCTGAATTGACAGCCAAGTTCTGCGAGGCGTTCATTTCCCAACTTGATGATATTCAATGTTCTATGGTTAAGCTGGCGGCACCGCCTTCGTCGCCGTCTCCATCATCGTCATCACCCACCGGGAAGAAACTCGATGTGTGTCCTTGCTGATTCTCACTTTCTTCCTCATAGCCTTCTGGAAGAAATCCACCTGCCATTTCTTCATCGTGCTCCGGCGCTGGCACAACACACGTCGACCCAGTCGCTCTGCTATGTCCAAACACTGATGCACTCTCGTCGACCTCGCCATACTCCTGTCGAATCCTTTGGACAATCCGCAAGCCCATGATGAACTTGCGCCATTTCCCCAAGGCAGCCTTGCGGCGCTTTTCATCCTCTTTCCGTCGGCGTTCTGCCTCGTCTTTCTCCAACTCAGCCATTACTTCATCATAATGTTCCTCCGCAATAACAACGCCGTGGATGACGGGCACAGCCATGCGATGCCCAAATTCAAAGTCGACTACCGCTTCTGCGTAGTCTATTTTTAATCTCTTGCACACCTTCATGATACCTCTAAAGGGAATATGTACAGCGCCTTGTGGGCACATATGTTCCACGAACAGATCGATGTTCCTGAGTACATTTTCATCAGCAAGCTTCACTAAGTCTCAAGGGATCGTAACATACCCATATTCATTTTTCGGAATAATACCGTTTTTAATAGGCGGTGGAATGATCCAATCGGTTTGCTCATAACTGTACAGCCCCTGCAGGACTTTCTCTCCGGTTGCAGCCTCGGCCTCGAGGATTTCTCTCCGTCGATTAATTGTTGCTGCTCGATAAGGAACCCTTTTCAATGGTTGCTCCCCAGCCAGGGGGGCACGGCCTTGCTTATGCCAAGTCTCTGCACTTTTGACCTGAACTACGTCTGACCTGAGATAGACATCCTCTTCCTCTACTTTCCCTCCCTTTGCCTTATTGAATTTTTTGACCGGTTTCGCTTCGGCCTTTAGAGCTTCTTCTCGCTTGAGATGTCTTTCAAGAACGAATTCTTTTGACTGTTTATAATACTGAAGTGTCTCCTCCCCTTCTTTCACTTCCTTTTTTTCGGCCTTGGCTGGTCTCAAGTCGGTCGAATCCTCTTCCTCATCTATTTCAGTGATTGGATGAGCCCAAGTACCTCTTCTATATCCTGACATGGCGGACTTGAACCAATCAAATTCTTCGTAGCGCTTAACTTTGCCATTGCGACCATATACTGGTATTCTTTCGATTGACAACCTCGAACCTTTCGTCCTTCCAGGAGCAACCTGTCGTTTCAAATATCGCACGGTAACATCTTTCGCTGTACCATCTGCCGAGTATCCAACAATATAAGACACTACCTGCCTAGCCTTGTCTGCCTTTTGTCCTCGAGGTTCAAAAGCTTCAACAAGTCCTCGATTTGTTGCGACTATGTTTTTCACAATTGGATCCACGGGTATATACTTATGGGTTACAGGCGAGAGAACTTCGATCCAATAATGTGGATATTCTAAATCAGCATCAATTTTGTGCCTCCTTGTCGTACCTTTTCTCGGCGCGAGGTCCATGCTGACAACAGACTCATCATCAGTATCCAGATACTCGACTTTCAAATCGTCTTCGCTGTCTGGCGAAGAGACACGAGCTGATCCAGAGCGGCTTCCTTTGTACCTCGATCTGGTTTTCGATGCCGGAGGCGACACTTTGGATGCTTTCGACTCCTTTCCAGTACCTGTCTTGTTCGACGAGCACACAGCTCTCTTGGGAGAATCACGCCCCATCCCTTCCGCTTTGATTTTTTCCGGCTCGGCTTCTTCAAACTTGTTCCACCCAAAACCCAATGGTTGCAAGCTGGCAATCAATCGAGCCTCGATGCCAAGACCTCGAAGCAGCGCGACAAAAAGCTGCGCGCCGATATCCCTGCTTCCCTCACAAACACAAGCACGCTGTCGAAACTTTTCAAGACTGACAACCCTTTCTCCAAATCGGGCTTGATCAGCAAAATCTTCCTTGTAGGCTTTGGTCAGTTTGTCGAGCCTCTCCAAAGACATGTATCCCCATTTTCTCAAACCAGGACATTGAATTTTGAACCTCTGTTTCCACCACGCCGCTAGCGATTGCACGAGTCGAAACAAGGGATCTCCGTGGCTCATGTCGACAACACCCTCCTCCAATCCCTTGGCCGTATTACCCCAGTCGCGGGATTCTCGTTGAGTTCTATTTTTATTGGTAACACTTCTTCGCTTAGTACTCGAGGATTTGACCTCATTAGGTCGTTTGACGAGTCCGGACTTTTGTCTCCAACGATCCACCTCATCCCACATCTTCGGCGGTAAGTGTGATATCATTATCGCTTGAACTTCAGCATCGCAAAGCCAAGAATTACGTACAGCATTGTGCCAGAGAAGTAAGAGAACGTGCAAAGAATGGGTTGCATTGCGTACTTGTCTCTCCCGCTTTGATGGTCCCTTTCTGTCACCGTACGTGTTGGTCAACGACAGCCGCTCATCCCTATTAAGTGTTAATTCTAAGTCACCAGATACAACGGGCACAGTCGAGCTGATATCCGGGGCTTCAACATCTTCAAACTCGACGTCTTCGTCGTCACCTTCATCTTCCGAAGCTTCCACGGTCAATTTCGGACGTTTGGTAAGAGGAACATCCTCGAAGTCTTCATCTGATAGCGAGCTCAAAGAGCTATCACTTTCGCCGTCATCAAGATTTTGAAAAAGGGAACCTGAGCCCCTTTCGGAAGAAGGCGCTGTTGTGGCATCCAGATCGTCGTAGAGGGTCGGCATGCGCTTGTTGCTGGCTTGCACAAACGGATGGGCGTCCTTATTCTCTCTAGTCATGCCAATAGCCTCTCTATCCGGCGTCCTGCGCAATCTCTTGCGCGGAACATGAGGCGGCATCTCAATTTTTTTTTCTGCCGTGATGCATGCTGGAAATGCAAGGTTTGGTGTCCAATCTGGGAGTTGGGACAATGGAGTCGCACACCACGCAATGCCGTCATCGGCTTTGCGCGTGGAAACACGAAACCACGTGATGCCATTAACAAACAGATGATTACACCCAAAGAACGACAACCGCACGAACCACTTCCTGGACTTTCTATTCGTTTGATGGCATGGCCTTGTATCTTCTATTTGAAAAATGTCGATCGCTGAATGTCGTAGATCTGGGTGTTCTTGCTCCCTCAACCACCCAGCGCCCTGCGCTAAGTCATCTCACCCTCGTCAATGTACTATATCAAACTTCTATCAGATCTACAGGCGGCCCGATCCCCCTCAGCAAAATAATAGTATTCCCACTCTGGAGCGCTGATCCGGTCTTCTCGCCATAGTCTAATATTCTCCCTCCTTCGACGTGGAAGACGCGCAGCTTGTCCTTCTCATCCGAGCTTTGATTGTTGATGTTCTGAACCTGTAGACCGGCGGCCGCTTGATCTAGCATCCGCCCGACTACCCAATCTTTAGAGAAGAAAAAGTCCCCTTTCGGGAGTTTGGCCTTCGCTGTTTCTGCTTCTGCCTCAACATAGAGATAGAGACGCTTTTCTTCAGGTATTTTCTTGTCACCCTTTGCGGTTTCCTTCAGTTTTTTAGTGGCTAAAAGCCGAGCGGCCACAGAACTCGGCTTCGGCTTAGGCAAGGCCCTGCCTGCTTGCTCCTTCTTGGCTAAGCCCCAGGCTCGTAATTTGTCCAACGCCGATCGGGTCTTTTGTGTCATTTCTGTCTGCATAGGTCGGGCTCCAATAGGAATCAGATTCTTGCAGTCATGATCTTCCTTCAGACGATGCTTCAGACAGTAATCACGATTGCATGTGTCGCAGTGAACTCCTGGAATTAAGGAGGTTCCCACGACGGTCTTGCATTCTGGGGATGCGCAATGTTTTTGAGAGACCTTGTCTCGAAGCGTCTTGCCCTGGCCGATTGATGGCTTGGAGAGATTGGCGATTCTCTTGCGCTCTGCCCATGCTCCCGCCTTGACACATTTGTGAGAAGGTTCCGTTCTGTGATCGAGACAAAATGCTTTGTTGCAGGACTGACAGAGAAAAGGTAAGAAGTCGAGCTGGTTGCAATATTCGTATTGGCAGTGTTTGCCGACCAACGTGGCGTCGTGCTTGTCCCTCATGATGTAGCTCGTTTCTTGAGCATCCGTAGAAGACGCCATGATGAAGAGACGGGTAGTGACATATATAACCGTAGCTCGACCGTTATGCGGGATGTCGCTTCGTCAATGCGCTGATGCTATGGCGTTCGAATAGTGACTGGCTGACCAAAGCGACTGAGTCGCTGTAGGCGAAGAACGCTCTGGAAAGACGCGCGTGAGCCAAGGCGCTTACGTACGACGCGTCTGCCTCCATGACCAACGAACAGCTTCTGAGCATTCGAGTTTAGCGCAAATAATGCCGACCAGGGTGCATTTTTTGTTTTTTCTTTTCATTTTTAAATTCCTAGTGTACCTTCTAACATCTCTACAAGCTGATCGCTCATGTGCGAAGAATTTGCCAGTGCACAACAGCAGTTTACATAGGACGTTTTCACAGGACTGACAGGTCACAGTATCCATCTCCAAGGATATCGGGTCACGACGCAACAATTGCAAGCTACGGACAAATAGATCTGGCAGTCTCAAATCCTTGACTCATTCTAACTTATAAATGCCACATAGAGGAGTAGAGCACAATTACACCGAATGCCTTTCACAATCCTGCCTTCATTTACATGCGCTTAATTCTACTCAGTCTTGGGCTTAACCGGCTTGTTGAGAAGGTCTTCTCTACCTGTCGCTGGCGCATTACCAACATATTCTTTGCCGCCAAATGCCTCAAACCCCTTGTGGAAGACCCATTCAACGGCATTTTCTACTGGCTCATCGAACAGCCTGGGCAGGAATGGAACAACTGAAAGACCAAGGCCTATAGGGCCCCAGATCCGTAGCTTAGGACTTTTGACGTTTTTGAGAGCTCTTCCTGAATATCGAACAACGCTGTGAATGGTAAAGGCGGGAAGACCCATACTGGCCACACTCTGGAATATACCTCTCTGAACCATGACGGTCCTCCAGTCCTCTAATGGACTGACCACGCCAGGTGTAAGATTGCTGGTTTCTTCTGCGGGCAGCCCTGTGATTTTCTCTTGGTTGGGGGTAAGTCGAAGCTGAGGATTCAGGATACGCTGGTTTTGCCAGTAGGCACGATATCCTTCGTAGGACACATCTCCAAGAATGTATAGCCAGGAAATGCCATAAGCTGTTCGAACAAGTTTGGGGTGAGCTACCGGTCGGAATGATTCACCAATATCTGAAGTGTATGCAACATAGCGGTGAGCAGAAAGAAGGATAGTTCGAAGTCTGGTGGCATAAGCAGCATATCGCAAGTTCGAATCTGTGGTTGGAGGGGCGCTGGCGTAATTATTAGGACATATATTGGTAGCCGAGTGAGGAGATCGCTGCGTTCTTACTATCCATCGACAACGTCATCGAAGAAACTGCTGTCCTTATCCGATTTATCCACGATGCTCTGTAGTCGCTTGGGAAGCCTCTCCCGGGGCGGGAGCTTATCTGGGTCAAAGGCCGGCTTCTGTTGGGAGCTATCAGCTTTTGGAGATGGCTCAGGCGCCTCTTCCTTCGGCTGCTTCGGGTTCCCCCACCAAGGCATGGCCAAGCAGAAGTCACGAGATATGTGAATGGACTTAGGATTGAGCCCGAACTCTGCAAAGAAATCAGAGGAGGCCAGAAAGAACACAAAACATCAAGTTGAGGCGATGTCGAAGGACCAGCTTCACCCAAGCAATTGATCACCAGTGACGTAGCCGCATGCACTCTCCACAACGGACAGGCGTAAGATTAATATGGGCCCAGAAGCAAATGCTAATTCAGCCGAGCTATATCCGCAAGTCGGCCTCATTTCGCTCCAAGATGTGAGGTTGTGTTGCTATACAGAATTGTCCCAATTGCTCAACCGCCATTAGTTTCCACCACCGAGCACCCCACGCATCAATTTACAGTCACAATGGCTGGTGTAGCTACCTACAACATTGCTGGCCGACAGGTCGGCGGTCACTACGTTTGTTCTCCGACATCCCGCCCGTATCGAAGAAGACCTTCAATTAACTCGATTCGCAGCTCGCCATGGGTATTTTGGGAGGCCTGCTCGGCGGCGGCTACTATGCTCTCACTGGCCCCAAGAAGACCATTGCCAATGCCACTCCTCCTATCAACGCCTCCAGCTCCGACGAGGCCGATTTCATCAAGTGCGTCACTTCGAGACGTTGCCCCGATCTACCTGTCACACTGACATCTATACAGAAAGTTCATGGAGGAGCAGGAAAAGAAGCATTGATCGGCTCGTTGGTGGCAAATGTTGTAGCGAAGCTGTACGAATCATACGGGGTGCATATAAATTAGTATTGGCCGACTAGTAGAATCGGAATTGCGCACTCGAGTTGCACGCGTCACATACATTCTCCTGAACCTGCAGCTAAGATGCTCTTTACTACTAAATATCCACCTTTATAGATTTCAAGAATTGTTCTCGCTTTCTCTTTCAAAGTTTTCGAACGGCGGCTACGTGAGGTTGATGGTGGTGACATAATCATAGCAACATAGTGGCAGATTCCGAGACCTCATCGTGATGGCCAACGTGCTAAGACGGCAAAGCATGCTATGTTATTGCAAATACTGAAATGCCGCTGGTAAATGTGATGAACATGATGGTCGAATGCGCATGCACTGGCATTCTGAGCGAGACCCTGAGCGAGACCTTGGAGCTACGTATCTTCTACGCTCTGGCCCTTTCGACAGAGGCCGAAAACTATTGCTGTGTTCAAATCTCTCGAACAAGTGTCTCACTGTACATGGTATTATTGTTATTAAAGTACTCTAGGTGGCTTGTACTCTATGACTAAATGACAGGAAAAATCCTGTAGCAGAAAAAAAGCCCCGTGTGTCACTCTCAATACTCACTTTGGCAAATAAAGGATTGATAGCGACAGTGTGAGTGCATAACGGGGAACTGTACTCCATACACTGTAGATGAATGATTCGACTTTAATGCAATCAACGTTAATGCCCGATTACCTCGCGTTATGCCCGAACCACAGCATGCACGTATTAGGGGTGGTTCTATGCGTATTATAAGAGTAATGCACATCACGTGCCACTCGCACCCTAGAGTCATGTGGTGGGAACCCGCCACACTCTTTTTGAAGCAAGCCCATGTTCTCCTTAGTCGAAATAATCCCACCTCGCACTTCCGGATACAACGATAGCATGGAGCACGACGTAAAACCCTCCCGCCTGGAGGACTGCGTGGGCATGTCGGATGTCGCTACCGATCCAGCTTTGGTGGCCGCTTCCGCAACTGATCTTGCAGAGCAAGCCGAGGTGTCGACGTCGTCAAAGGAACGACACTCACTCACGCTCGACCAGCGTCGCGAATTGCGTCGCTGGGCAAATGCGCAATCAATTCGTCCGTCGCATAAGGCTTGCATAGACTGGTTCTTTTCGCAATATGGACAACAAATAAGCCAGTCGACAGTCTCGCATTCTTTGTCGCCCAAATACTCCCGGCTCGATGGCGACAATCCTCAGCTCTCGGGCTCTAGGTTGAGATTCGGCAATTGGCCGGATGTTGAGAAGCTCGTCCTGCTCTGGTATCAGCAAGTCCAAGCTTCGGGTCGTCAGCCCACGAATGACGAGCTAGGGGAAAAGGCGAAGTCCATCTTCGCCCAGCTGCCGCGTTACAGAGACGAGAATGCCCCTGAATTCTCTCCCGGCTGGATTCATCGCTTCAAGAAACGCTATGGGTTGCTCGTCCGACGCCAACGTCGGCTTGGTGATGGTGGCGTCAATCCGGCTGAGGATATAGATTATCTTGCCGATTGCGTTCCTCGAGTGATGGCAGTGGCGTCTGATACGAGTCCGGCTGCAATCAAAGAACAAGTACTGCGTGTCGTGGGTGTCGAGGCGAGCTTGCACACCTGTGCACTGGTGCGCGATGAGGTTGTGAGAAGGATGGATGCCTCGCATCATCAGTCGCCGTTGCCGCAGCATACTTTACCGCCGCCGCCTGAGCCTCCTGCACTTCCTCCGCCCCAACCGGAACAGCAACACATGTATGCAGATGATGACCCTGAGGTTGTGTTACAAAACGCCTTGCGTCAGTTACAGCAGGAGGAACAAGCCGCCGAGGAGCAGGCAGCAGCCGCACGGGAGGAGAGGGAGCGTGCCGAGCGAGCTAGCTACCACCAAGCCGGCATTATCGCAACACCTGCTGGACGTACATCACCCGTTCCGAGATACGCAACTCCGGGTCAGGACCTGGGCCAGGACCTCACCTTGACACCAATCCACTCTGACGTACCCGTTTCTTCAAATGAGAAACCCATCCGATGTCCGTTTTGTGTAAACCAGCGAATGCTGCGAACTATTAAAGAAGCTGTAGAGCACATGTCTACTCATGTCGTAGTATGAATGGTTCGGCGGGAGTTCCTTACATAGAGAACCCGCTCTAGTCGCGAACTATCATTCATCATGTCTCAAGTATCTGTGAAAGGCGTTTGGGTTCAGGAAAGCTATACCAACATGGCGTTAGCATACACAGTTCTAGGAGTTATGGGATATGCATATCCTCTGATGCAGGATCACTCTATTACGAAGGGAAAGACCTATATATGCGCTTGATGGCTGCTGAGACGCACCGTGTGATATGCTGCTATGTCAAAGAGTCTATATGAATCCGCTGTCCCTTAATGACTTCAAAATAGCCTCATTTCGAAGCTCAGCCTGGCTTTTTGGCGGAGCTATGTTCCCCGTGTCAATGTAGTTCTTCCAGAACTTCAGGCCCTCCAGGCCTTCTTCACGGCAAAGAGCACCGTGCTCTTCTGCCATCAAAAGTTCTTCCTCCGCAACACCAATACTCCACCCGAATCTTTCAGCAGCCTCCAGGGCAGTCACACCACGGCCAAAAACTCTCCAATCCCAAGTTATTTCTCGTTCTGGCGGAAACACATGCAGGTCATCTAGCCACGAGAGCAATGCTTTTATGGTTATCTCGTCGGTCCGGTCACGGCCTTGCACCACCATGACGCCGCTGCGGAATGTACGGAGTCGCACCGGCAGCTTGAGACTCTCCCACAAACGGGCAGCCTTCTCAAAGTCCCTTGGGCTGACAAGTTCGACTCCTCCTCTGGCGCGGTTGAACATGGCCCATAAGTCGACGAGCGTGATAATGCCACCAGCTCGTTTCAAAACCCCTCTTGAGTCATCAGTCAGGAACTCGGCGAGGTTTCGTGACAATTCTGAGAGGTACAGAGACTCAGAACTTCCACCCCCAACCATATCCTTTGTGGTAATTAGACCTAGCTGCGTGGCGGATTCTGCTAGAATGACATTTTCCTCAGCTGAGGCACCGCCATTTGCCGCATTGTTCTGGCGAGCGTATCTCTCAGCTAGAGCAATGACCTCCTTCGCTGATGACATCAATGCCTCAAGATCTTCAAAAGCGTTTCCTATGAGTATCTCATTGTTCTTGTGCATGCTAAGCCCGAGCTGCTCCAGACCAGCGATGCCAGCGGTTTTCGTCCTTGTTCCGCTTGATGATCCTGTTGAAGTATCTCTATCGTTCTCGTCACTGTTCGCACCACCTTTGGGCACAGGAGGCGCATTTTGTAGGAGCCACTTCCGCTGCGTCATGGCCCCCTTCAGTCGTTCATAAAAAATCTTGTCCCCGCCGTCACGGAACGAGAGCTTGATACCTTCTTGCGCGTCAATACCTCCCCTTGCTTTGCTAGACGGCTCTAGCATGGGCCCTGGTGATTCTGTCCGAGTTGCTGGGAAATCAGAGTCTGTTATGGTAGAGGATCGCGACAGGAGAGGTGCGCCACAAATCTCGCATGAGAGCAATGAGGGATGGTTAGAAAATGTGCAACGTGGGCATGGAAATTCAGCCGCTGCGTCTCCTTCAGAGCGATCACGGCTGTTCTGTTGACTCAGAGCCTTTACTGCTGATGTGGGCGGAACATCCTGATCTTCTTTTAGTCTGATCGCAAGAGCTCCAGAGCTCTGGGTAGGCGAAGAGCGTTGGCTGGCGTTGTTGATAGCCGCTTTCAGAACATGTGTTAATGATGGTTTGATGCCACACGCTAAGCACGGTGGTATAGGAGTATGAGCATTTGCTGCGGCAGGGTCAAAGTTCACAGGTATGGGATTTGAAAAGCTGCATATTGTGCACACCCAAGTTGCTGTCGTGATTTGTGGTGATTCAGATAGTGGCCGAGGGGGACGTTCCTTAGGTCCTGGCGATGCGGTGCGATTTCTTGATGGCGAGGCATTGTTTGAAAGCGTTTGATTGCGCAGAGAGGATCGCTTTGAAGGCTTTGGGAATAGTGTGATCTTGGGCGAAGACTTGAAGAATCCTGCGTAAGCTTCATAACGGTCGACATCTTTAAGATCCAGTGCCACGGAATGTGTCCTGGGTTCTAATCTGTCCACATAGCAAATACGGTGAGAAGTCAGGTAGACCTGGCCATTCTGCTGATTTGGTAGTTTCAGCTTCCTGGTTCACCTCATTAGCAAATCGGGCTTGAGCTGCTGAGAATAGCTTATGTGGTGTTCACCCCTCATAGAGTCCAACATTGTCCTGAACGAAAAGCAGGATCTCATCGGGCAAATAAGATGGCCGTAAAGCGGTAGTCAAGTCAAGTTGTTTCAAGAACATCCGTCATGCTATCGTGGCTACGCGCCAGAAAATTGACTAGGCTGGATAGACTTGCTGTTGCACGCCTCTCCTAGTATTCGTATGACACAATCAATTCGTGAGCGTCAAATTTGCGCTGGATTTTGAAGGCCAGTTTTTTCTAGATGAGAAAGAGATAACAAAGGGAGAGTGAAATAGTTTCGAGAAGATTGTATGATGAATTGAGAGGCTCAAGCGATTTATTCGATGAATACACAGGGTGTGTAGTCGTAAGCAGTGGCACTTGTAATAGATTGACAACCCCAAGTTCAGCGGGGCTCCACAATTAGTTCTAGTTGCACAAGAAGTGTAGCCGAAGCTCTACCGGACGGTCACGAGCGGGCCTGCTTATGGCAGCCCAAGCCACCAGCTGCCGCCCACAAGAAGTTATTGCAAATACATCTTCTCCGCCATTCTAATTTGATCTCTCCATCTCTGTCGTCCACAAATTTCTCGTCCTTCACCATACGCAACTGACTCATCGCCATCACGTAGGCGTCGGAATATTCGCTACATCAATCACTAACTTTTCAGCTGTATACTCCGGTCGCACGCCATGATGCCCGGGTGTTCAGCCACGCAACAAGCGCCCGGCATATCACCTCAGGCACAGCCGGTATCATACAATTACGCGGCTAGTGAGTATTATCATTGGTGATACCTCGTGGAAAAGTGAAAGAAAAAAGGGCTAACTGCAATAGATCCTGCGTTCATTCCTGTTCAAGTTCGCCAGGGCTTCAGTCAGTTCGCCCCTCCAACACCGCCTTCCTATCCGGGGCTCGTTCAGCCTGCGGGAGCAACCCATCCATCTATGCCTGTTCCACCGCCGCCTGCTGTTCAAACTGAGCAGGCAAAGACCAAAACTGAATGGCCTGAATCTGTTCGACGCTATGTTCAACGATCCTTTCTCCCTAAAAATGACGATCCGTCAGTTTCCCGCGCAGAGGTCGAAGCAAAACTTAAGGAGACTATCGGCAATGCTAAAGAAGATGGCACCTTATATACTATAGACTGGGATGCCGTTCCCTTACCCCAAGCTCTCGTGAGAGCTGACCGTGACGCGCTGCATAGTCGGGATATCCATACCTCTTCTTCAGATCACCTAGCCAATTCTCGGAAAAGGAAATCATCCGATTTTGCAAATGGCGAATCGAGCCAACCTCCGTGGCATAATACTAACTCTCGCTCATCTCTTGAGGGCCGTGTATCCTATCCATCTCCTGATAAACGCTCTTTATTCGACGACAAGGCGACGAAACTAAGTAAGTTCCAGAAAGAAGCAGCCAACAAACGCAAACGTCGCTTTGAAAGCGAGTACAAGGCTATCTATAGATCACCAAGTCCCACGCCACTATCAAACGGACCAATTGTTGGGACTAGCGAAGTACTGGAGAAGAAATATCTCCGTCTTACTGCGCCTCCTATACCTTCTAATGTGCGACCGGAGCGAGTTCTGCGGCAGACACTGGATCTTCTCAAGAAGAAATGGAGGAAGGACGGGAATTACTCGTATATTTGTGACCAATTCAAGTCCATGCGACAGGATCTGACAGTGCAACGTATCAAAAATGATTTTACAGTCTCAGTATATGAAATCCACGCCCGTATCGCGTTGGAGAAAGGAGACATTGGTGAGTATAATCAATGCCAAACCCAGCTGCGTTCTTTGTACGCATCAGGGTCAAAAGGCAATCCTATCGAATTTAAAGCGTACCGTATTTTGTATTTCATTCATACTGCCAATCGTACCGGTCTGAACGACACGATTGCAGATCTAACCGCAGCAGAAAAGGAGGAGAAGCCAATCAAACACGCGTTGCAGGTACGCTCGGCTTTGGCGTTGGGTAATTACCACAAATTCTTCCAGCTGTATCTTGACACTCCCAACATGGGCGCATATCTTATGGATATGTTTGTCACGAGAGAGCGCCTTGCTGCAATGTGCAATATTTGCAAAAGGTAAAGTTACGCCCCCTCATCAATCGCTTCCTCCCTCATGTACTGACATTGGTATAGTTATAAACCCGACCTAAAGCTCCGATTCGTCACTGAAGAGCTCGGCTTTGAGTCCGATGCCGATGCCGCCCAGTTCATCATCGATCACAATGGTCAGCATCTTCTTGAAGATCGCTCTGATAACATAGTGTTTTTGAGTGGCAAAGCTGGCCATCTTTTCGAAGGCGTCCGATCTGAAGCATTCCGCAAAGTTGACATCAAAGGTCAAATCTGACCTTTTGACTTTTCCAATTTCTTTTTTCCTCTTCCACGTCATACTCTACTCCTTGCACTATCATCTTGTGCGGTTTGTGGCTCAAAGTAACTGCCACTGCATCGCATTCCAGCTTCGACCTCTTGCATGATGATTATGATGAACTTTGTAAAATTTTATGGTACTCGATGCGACCTGTCGTCGGCGTAGCATTTCCGAACGACAAGAAAGGGGCAAAAGAGGCAGGCATTGTCAGGCTATCTCGTGGCAGCAGAACATGCTGCCTCCGTGTCTTGACCTATTTTTCGAAGCGACTGATCGGTATAATTGCTGACTCAACTCGAAACATTTCTAACCGTTCACTTAAGTCACGTTCGGGATGTCGATCGGTCTCGGTAATACTGAAGTTTTATCCTTGGACGGACATGATGAATCAAATGATGAGGGCGCGGCACTTGAACCTGGCTGGCTGTCCGAGAGATGCTTGCTATCGAGACCTGGTATTTTCGTTTTCTTTTTTTGCTCACGGCCAACTGCGACTCATCTTCCAAAGCGTAACTATGGTTATACCCTCAAGAATCGGGCTTAGACCGCGAGACACGGCGTTTATTCTGGATAAATGATTAGCTGCGCCGACATAGAATTGTTTTTAGTTTAGCCTATATCACTTTGACACTTAATAAAACTTTTGATTGCAACTATCTTGGCCACCACCTTTCATGGAGTAGACGCTATTTGTAAGAAACAGTTCGTTAGGGAACCATCGATACTCGTCACTCAGAGGCTGCGAGATTGCACATGAACTTGAGGGAAGAGTTTAGCCTAGAATGGCACAGGTTTGTTGATAATTTGCTTGGTGTGATGGCGGCCGAAGGTAGTCGAACCCACGGCCACAGACAAGATCAACTCGTGGGCCAACAATGTTCGTCCCCGTCACGGCAGTGGTGCAAATCAACCACGTCATTCTGTTAGCTGATACGCATATCCCCATACAAAGCGCCAAGTCAGTCTGATGCCCAGCACCCTTCACCTCTGCGACCAAACGATCAGTCGAGCAAGCAGTGGTTGAGCATTGCATCAAAGCAGCCAAGGCACGACGACAGTGCCCATGGGCGAAGTTGCCTTGCACTGATCAATACCCGAAGCAGCGAATCCTACCGGATGAAGTCCTCTGCGTTGTCTACCAGAGCATGGAACTAGCTGTCCCTTGTTAGGGTTGCTCTGGAATACGTAAAACTAGCCAGCAACGCTGTCGAGGGTCAGCATGAGAAAACAGCATTGTGTGGATAGCGAGAGCACGCTGTTGATGACAATCCGGCTTTTCACTCTCGAGCCCAAGTGCGTGACTTGAATACTGACTTTGCCTTATTAGTCATGTGTTTCTGCGGCGCTGCCGAGTCGATTCGTTGGGACGACGACGACGACGCGGAAGATTGGACCAAAACAAAAAATTAGCCTCTCTAGAGTTTGAAAGAAGAGAATGTGCTCTTCTGATTTTCAGCTGCCTACGCTTATCGCTCAGAAAGAATATTTGGCCAAGATTCGTGACAGAATGTGGAAGTATTGAAGCGGCGATCTTTCCAGCTCAAGAAACACACTGGTCATGCTGAATCTATTTCAGGTCTTGACGGGAGATGGCAGTCCATTGTAAAGAGACACATGGGCGTTGATTCTGAAAGCGGCCTTCGCGAAAGACTAGGCCGCTTTCTCCTATCTGCTCAAAGATGACAACGTTTGGCAGAGACTCATTCGCGACTATGCTGACACCTCTTTGGAATCAAAGAGGACCCAGCTTGAGCAAGGCACCGTGTATTCTGTTGTTGGAAACTATACGCCGTGAGATGCCTGTTGCAACGTCCGCAAACAATAACGTCTAGTTGATGGAACCCTGATGGAGGTTCTAGTGAAGGTAATTTCCCCCCCTGCTGTGGGCTTCGTGCTATAGTGCCTGATACCTCCTTGCAGAGCAGAGGCTCAGTGCCTGATTTTCGTACCTACAGGTCTCTAACACTAGCATCCTCGTGATCAACTATACCACGATACATGGCAGTTAGTTCCTCAAAATAATAATAAAATAAAATAAAAAAGTCAACAAAGTCCATGGGTTAACTGCGTGAGGTGCGCATCCCTGATTGGCTACACAGGGTCGGCCTGATGGCTGGTCCGAAGTCGTCCGTATGAGCCCCACTTCCGACGGGCTTCCCACATCAACCATTATGCCTAAGGCATCCATGCGAAAGGTGTTATGTATTCTGTAGATGGTAGAATGAATCAAGTCTATCGAAGTGTGCACTGCTCTCTTTGTCCGCCCAACGGTTTCAAACATCCTCGAGTGGCCCTAACAACTTGGCAAGTACCTACCTACGGAAGGCTCGTACGTATTACGTATTAGCCGTGGTTCATCGCAATTCCAGCAGCTCAAGGGCAACGACTGAAGTAGATGCGGAATGATGAAGCCCGGCAAAGAAGAAGAAAAAAAGAAGTGCCGGCCATTGTGCCTATAATTTTCAACACGTCAATACTGCTCCGTATAATAAGTGAAACTAGTAGGTCTACGGAGACCTGGTTGTGCACTCGGACGTGGGCCACGAGGTCTCAATTAAAAAAATCCGGCTGGTGGCAAGTACGGTTCGTGCGCATAGCCCCCAATGCCAGAAGACAGAGTGTCGTGTTTCAGGCCTGCAATGGAAGGAGCGAGTGAGGTTGATTGCAAACTTTTCAACGTGGTGGGCTTTGCGCAGTGCAAGGCAAAGGATTCATCAAGATGCCGGGGACTTTGGCGTCAATCCTCGTTTCGTTCGCTTCGCCTCGCCGCTGTGTCTCTCGCTTGATAGCTGAAACTTATTTCTTGGAACGGACCGCGTATTTCGCGAGTGATTTGGGGGAGAGAGGGGTGGAAGATGGTCATTGTGGGCAAGGATGGCCGTGACGATGACGAAATACGATATGTGGTTGTAGTTGTAATTGTGATGTGTAGTACTGCTGGTGTGGAGAAGATTCAATTGTTTCGAGATGGCATGTTTCGGATTGGAACGTGGGCTACAAGCACCATGGGTAATAAATAGTACGGAGGACTCTGCTGGCTGAAGAACCGCACAGTCCCCCCGTTGCAACGTTGATTCGTTTCAGCGGTCCAAAGAATCTTTTTGCGATTGGCTTCTTTGTTTCCTTGTTGGAGAAGATTGCGAACTGAAGGCATTTTCTTGCATCTTGCACAATGGATGGCAACAAGGTAGAAAGGTGGAACTCACTTCGGCATCGGCAGTGCGAAGCAAAGCAAAGCAAGGATAGGTCCAAGGCATTGTATGTTCATGCTATCTCCCGTGCATTTCATTAGACCGGGGGTGATGAAACACGGGTAGCGGACCCAGACACGATGGCACTTGCAGATAAAGCTATGTATCTATTGCTTTTGATCTGCACAAGGAAGTTAAGTATAGTTGACCTAATATGGGCAGGTAAGCCAAGTGCCTTGGGTACCACGGTACCTAGTAGTAGGTAGTAGGTATTGATAAACCGAGGCGATACGGAGCAACTCCGTTACTGCAATAGTGTTATTGTACCCATGACGCTGTGGGGACTGTACGAGCCCGTTACAGCCCACGTCGGAGTGCACAAACAAGGTCTCGATTAAAAAGTCCGGTCGGCGGGCTCAGGTGTCGGGGACTCACACGAGAAGAGTGCATAATATCTAGGTACTTCATCATCAGCGCGTGGATCAGACGGGAATGGCGCTCTTGAGTGCAACCGGACCCAATGCAGTTTTGTTGTTGTTGTTGTTGTTGTGCGACTACAAACAGGCTTTTTTTTTTTTTTTTTTTTTTTTTTTGGCCAGGTACGGGG
>KQ061746.1:15440-28162 GCA_001008035.1 Atkinsonella texensis | reverse complement strand
TTGGCCAATGGCCTGGGTGGGGCCGAGATCGGGGCGGTGATTTGTCCGGGCGACGACATTCGCTATGGTCCATGCGTCAATAGGAACAAGGCACTGCTTTAAGCATGTCAAGTCAGCGACCGATTTACATGTTTCGACGACAGCATATGCAATGCCCCTTACGGAAAAGGAAGAAAGGGGAGGCTTGGAAATCGAAGCCGTTGCTATCTGATGTGTGCCGCGCAAAGAAAGAAAATCCAGAGGGAGCAAAATGACTACCCGCGTCTCTGACGCAGCTGCCGTTGATGCCCAGCTCTACGCTGATAAAGTCGCAGGGTACGGCCCGTGCGAGTTCGTGCCTTCATTGCGGCGTGTTGGGTCTGTCATGGCAATGGCACTGTCTAGCGACTGGGTACTTTCCCGCACAAAGGTTGCTCGAGATTTTGTACCGAGTATCCTCTCTCAGGGCACTTTGCGGTAGAGATGGGCCGGAGGGGCAGAATATCATCCTGGGTCAGGAGAATGTATGCGGTTTCGTGCAAAAGAGAGGGTGCGGATGGAGGGAGAGGGTCTGAAATCAGCATGGGAGCACTGGTCGTGGCGTAGTTGGGATGCACGAGGTGTGCACAGCCGATGAGACTGGTGGTCAACGATGGGAGGATCAAGTAGAGAATGCAATGAACTTATATAAAGCCATCATCTGTGGCAATGAATATATGCTTACGGAACAACATGAGTGCGAGAAAAAGGGGAGGCAGGCACTGAGGTTTCTTCAATCAATCCCCCGACTGCGATCCACTGCCCTCTGGCCCAGCTTGCAAAGTCATCACCAAGGCCGTAAGCTGGTCAATCTTTTGATGAAGCTCCGCAATCTGGCCCTCTACCCCAGCAGGCTCTTCTGCGTCGTCGCGATCCTGTCTCCTTCCTCCGGACTTGAGCAGTGCAGATTCTTGAGACAGGGATGTTGGCAGCGCCTGTCTGCTATGGCCTGACGTGGGCCTCATGTGCAGGACTGAACATCTGCTCTTCTTGGACTCACGAGGTCCTAGGAAGCCAGCATACTCGTCATGCTGCGATTTACGTCTGATGAGCTCGTACAACTTGATCGCCCCGACAATAGGTATATGCGTCGCTCGCAGCAGAATAATGCGTCCAGCACGGAATTTCCCTATCCTCGGGAAGATAAATCGCATTGGCCGAAACATGACCAGTGCGATGAGATTGAAAGGCGGGTAGAAGTGTGTCAGTCGGTTGCTTGTCGAGGCCTCAAGCACATACACGCTGTAGACGTAGAGGTATTCTTCCCTGGCCTGGGTGATGACGCGGGAAAAGCTGTTGGAAAGCATACCCGTCAGAGAACCCTGCAGCAGGATCGAGGTGAGCGTGATGAAAATTATCATGAGCGGTGGCCCGAAGAATGGATCAATCTGGTCCATGATGTCGAAGCCAACATAGCTTGACCCAAAGAAGATCTTGGTCAAGATGCCCGTCATTCGACCAAAGGTGAACACGTCGCGGCCAATGAGCGAAAATGTTGTCAGGAAACCAAAGTAGACAATGACGACGAGAACCATGAACTTGACGAAATCTTTGCCCATTTCCTTCAGACACGGAATCAGTGTTCCCCAGTACGGGCTCAAACTCAAAATGGAACTGATCCTCGGCATCATAAACAGAGCTTCCAGGGACAGAACGTTGAATGCAATCTCGTTGAGTTGGCTATTGTGTTTGACGATTCCAATAATCCCTACAGATGAATGTCAGCTGAAACCGCCGGTAGCAATGGGCGCAGAACATAAAAACATGGTTTATGTGGCTTACTTACTCAGGGCCGCGAAGATGAAGCCGATCAGGATCATAATCATGTCAAAGACGTTCCATATGTCGGTAGCGTAGAATATGGAGCCAGCATCGATCCACTCGCTCAGCTCATCATAGAAGAATGCGGCAATCCATACAAAGAGGAATATTTCCGTCGCCGTAATGCGAGTGTCGTCTCTGGTGATGAGCACTGAATAGTACAAGAGTAGGAATACGACGAAGAATAACACCTCCCAAGCTTTGACGTATTTCGGCACACGGAGGCGCGAAAATGGATCCGAGGTGTGACGGTTGTAGTAGCGCGGCTTTTTAACAGAGTTGATGGAAAGTGTGTTCCAAAAGATAATGTCACCATTCCAGATTCCGGTAATGATTTTCTGCACAACATGCTGGCTAAGGAACCGCTTCGCATTCGCGATTGCCGCAATTTCTAATGCATTTAGGCTTTTGAAGGCAACTGCCGGGTCCGTGTCTTCACTTGAATCATCATTCGGATGGGTGAGTCGGGATAGTGAGCTTAAGAGTTTGGTCCTTTGCTTCGCACTGCCGACTGTCATATTCCTCACACCGCTGTCGAAAGAAGCGTGTCTGCGGTTCAGCAGAGGGGAAGCCTCTCCTGCCTCGTGATGGAAGGATGGCTCTGGCACACCCTCTACATGCTCCGGATCAACTGGGATCTCATACAGACAAAATTCGACGGCCTGTCTCTCGGAGAGCCGCGTCAAGAAACGCCATGCTGTAATTTCGCATGCATGAGAGCGAGCTTCGCTAATACTCAAGTGCTCGTTCGTTGCAGCATAATGCCACTTGAGGGCACTGGATTATGGCCGGATCAGCAAGGGGATCCGAGGTGGAATACAGAGTTTCGCAGTAAGGCATTTACATGTGTACTTACAGCAAGGCATTCACGATGGCGGGATTTGTACAATTCTCACTCAGATGGTCAACTAGGACGCGGACACAATTCCCTACTTCAGTAGTTCTCAACTGTTCAAAGGTGCTCGGCAGTTCGATCACATCTGTAAAGTAACTGCACGCAGTTGCATAAATATTAGCAACGACAAGCGTCACCACAGCAGGCAGGCCGGGCGAGCGGATGTTGGCACCAACAGGGCAAGCTTCTTGACGACGTCACGAAAAGTATCTGACTCTTCGATATCCGGCATATCAAAGTCATATCTGGCCGAAATGGGACTCATGTCCCTCGCGCCTGGTTGTGGCCGCAACCTTAGGCGAATTGGCATCTTGACTAGCGGCGGTTCGCCGGCCGCGAACCACGCGTCGGGTCGAGATGCGGCGGCGGACAGGACGGCGATGCAGGCAGGGACGTATGACAAAGGTGTTGTTAGGGAACTAGTCACGAAAAGAGCCACGGCGGAGGGAGACAAGGCGTGGAAGGATGCGTAAGAGGTTGCATGGGGATGATGGGAGGCTGAGACTGAGGATCAGGATTGGAGGAAGGGGGCGCACGCAAGTGGCGGTGGTTGATGAAAGAAAGCCTTTGGCCTGGCCTGTGCGCCGCGCCGCGCCTGCCATTTCAAGTTGAGCTGTCGCTCTGGAGTCTGGAGTCTGGAGCCTGGAGCCAACATGAGCCAGCTTTGAACTTTGGGCATGCGTGGATATAATACCGCAAGAGTGGCAAAGCTCGAGAGGCAAAGCTCGAGAGGCAAAGCTCGAGAGGCAAAGCTCGAGAGGCAAAGCTCGAGAGGCCCAAGCAGCAAGGAATGGACACGTAGATCTGACTTCATACGTGTATTGACTTTATACGGCCGAATTTGGTTTCGGAGCGTCTTCGTCGCCATGTCAAGGTTCACTCGGATTGTGCCGACGGACAGTGCTGGCCTACCTTGCGGATGTGAATGATGACCAAGTGAGTCTGTGGGTGAATCATTTTAAGGCCAGCCCTAGCTGCGTCCTGCAGCTGAGTCCTGCAGCTGAGTCCTGCAGCTGAGTCCGAGCGAAGACGCGGAAAGGAGGCACAGAATCCAAGCTGTCCGATTTGTGGATTTCCTAGGTAGTACCGAGTACGGAGTACGAAGCTCGTCAGATACATGCCGAAACACCAAAATAAGCAGCCACCTGTCACAAAAAGTCGTGTGCGCATGAAGGCTGGGGATGAACTTCAAAGAGCTGTTGCTACCGTAGTCACATGGGTCACACCAACCGTAACTGCGACTTGCGTTGCGGCAGTATGTGGGCAACACGGCTGCGTGCCTGCCGGGGTTCTGCAACGCGGAATACGAATATCTGAACTTGGAGGAGACCTGGTTTTTGGAACCTTGTTTGCGCCGAGGAGCCTAACATAACTATATAGCATAAGCCATGATTCACAAATATCTAGCTCACAGTCAGTCACAGTCACAGTCACAGTCACAGTCACAGTCACACTCCCACTCACACTCCCACTCACAGTCACACTCCCACTCACACTCCCACTCACACTCACACTCACACTCACACTCACACACTGTATAATGAATATTTCATCTTGTTCCGGGCTATGCTTAGTTTCTGCTTAGGGGAGGTGCATATGAGACTGCAGCGTTTGCTATTTCTAACAGTCGGCACGAGAAATGAGCAAGAGTAACTCTGTAGCCTCGAAACAGCTGCTGTTCCCTTAGACACCCCTATGCAAAGAGCGGGAATCCCCTTAGCTTTGTCATAATTTTCAGCGTGATAACAAACCTAGTTTTATCACAATACTACAATCTCATGGTCAGCAACGAACCGTATCCGCCTATGCTGGCGTTGGTGACTTGTCCATGCGACAATACGCTGGCCTCGTGCTACGGGGCGCAAAGAGCGGGCTTCCCCCATTATCGCGAGTGGAGAAAGAAGGCGACCAAGATGATGCAGGGGCAAGAGGCGAGGAAGAAGGAAAGGAAGAGCGGGCACAGACAGACAGACAGACAGAGAAAGGCAGCTGAGCTAGTAGGCTAGCAGGGGCGGTAGATGGAAGGGCTCGTTCGGACGTGGAGGATGGGATTCTGCAAGAGATGAGATGCACCGCCAGAGAGCGAGAGTAAGGCAGGGACGAGTTGTGTGATGTGTCGCGAGAGTCTTGGGGTGAAGACGGATGATGTTACAACCATGAGACCAATGAGACTTCTCTCGAACAGCAAACATGGCACGGGCGTGTGGAGGACGCAGCACTGAGGCGGCTCGGCATAACGTGGGGGGCCTTAATAACCTAGGCAGCTCCCTAGGTCACAGGCATCTATCACCCGCTGCGGAGCACAGTACAGTACAGTACAGTACAGTACAGTACAGCGTGGACCACTGTACCACGCCACTGTGCTACAACTACAGCACAAGACAGCAGCCCGATTGATGGGCCCCCCGATCGGCCAATTGACGCTATCAAGTTCGTTCCACGTGCAAGTTCAAGCCACTTTTCCGCATCCACGGTCGCAGTCAGCACCAGCACCAGCACCAGCAAGTAGCCACGCAACCCACAAGTCGGCATTTGACAAGGCAGATCCAAGCAGGGCTGCTACTAAGAAAAGAGCAAAGCCCTGGGCCGCCTGGGCCGTGCACCCCTGCACGTGCGGCTCCCTACAGCAGATGCATCATCAAAGGCAAGCAAGGCATACGGGAATAAGCGCAATTGCACGCACGAGTCTGCATTTCTACGCAGACATTTGTCATGCGGCCGAGTCGCACAGATGGTCAAGATGGCACCGGGCGCCGGATGCATCGTTGTGTGCAGCGCCATCATGCTGTGGCCTGGATGTATGCATGTCTCTGATCTCGCGCCGGAAACTCTCTTGCATCAGATGCGTACTCCTGGGGCAGGCAACCAGCCAGCCACACCCCCGCCAACCCCGGGACCTGGCTTCTGACGCAGGACAATTTAAAAAGCCCCCACCACGGGACAAGGCTGCATGTTTCACTCTGGCCCGCCACCCACGCATCGGGAAAATGACGCAACCGGAAAAAAAGCGAAATGAAGAGTGTTGAATTGAAGGGTGTTCATTCTGCCTTTTCCAACCAGCAAAGATGGGACTTGGACGGGGGTTTTGAATAGAGCTATCTGGTCTTGGCAACTCGGCGAAATTTCTTCGCTTCTTTGCCTGCCTACGCCGCGCATGCGCGCCCGCATGTTGAAGCCGTCCCAACTTTTCGGACAGACACGACGGCCCCGCGGCCGTTGCACGGCGTGAAGCATGCGCCTGGACTCAAATACAATCGTCGACACAAATAAAAGTGCAAAATGTCACAAGAGTGAAAACCAAGTCGGGGGTTGGCGCGTCAAGGGAACTTGTGCGCCACACTTGTTGTTCCTCCGCCACCGTCCATGCGACCCGAGACGATGCGGGCAAGGCGAGGGGCCTCCGTCACTTGTTCCGAGCGGACGAGAAAGCTTTGACATGCTGCCATGCGGAGTAATAAGGGGCGCTGATAAGGACCAGGGCTGATGTCTGTGGGCAAGGCTAAGCGCGGGGCCTGCCTTGTCAGCCATCCCCAAGCTATTTGACTTCGCTGCTTGTCGTTTTGCCTCTTTTTTTTTTTTCCCCTTTTGGCTGCTTCTCTAGGTACTGCCTAGGTACCTTACCGGTGGGCAGGCAGTCTGCTAGGTGGCACCTTCCCAGCACCTGGCTTCACTAGTGCTACAAGATACCGCGTGAGTACTTGAAGACAGAGAGTCCTGGTCCTACTCGACGCTGTCACAGGTTCTTTCCTGTCAAACCAGACCCTCGACCCCGTTCATTCAAACCCAGGAAGCTTGCCGCGTCCGACATCCCGGTCCTTATTACTTCGTACTCACACCAGTTTTTCTTCTTTGTCTTGTCACTCTTGCCCTCGGCAAGTCTTCTCTTCACTGTCTTGATTCCCATTTCAATTCTTCTCTTCCGGATTCCCCCCCCCCCCATTTCTCGTGTCTCTGGAGTCTTTCCCGTCTGTCCGCTCCAGTCTTTACGTAGTTCTCTCAGCCCAGCTCGCCAAGTTTGCTTGACCTGTACCCCATGGCTACACATCAACAATGAGAGATCCCACCCATCACGTTTACTTCCGTCTTGGATAAAGCACGCAGATTGTTGCGCAAAATAAATCACTTGACAGCAGCACAAGACAATCAATCCACGCAACCACTCTTTTTTTTTTAATTCTTGTCCTTTCGAAACATCACCTCCGAGCAGCTAAGAAAGTATCGACACAACAATGATACCGCGTCAGTCGCTTATACGGATGCCGCCGCCGCCGCAGGCGCCTCTTCTAATATTGTCTATTTTGTCCACTCTGGTGGCTTCGCACGTGCTGCCTTACGAAACAGAACCCGTCGAAGCAAAAAATGTCTTGAATGTCGTTCCATGGCCTATTCTTGCTACACCAGCTCCCATTTCTCCACATCAACGTTTGCGCCGACAGTCTAATACGGTATGCGGTTACATAGGAGGTGACCCTAACCTTCCAGCTACTTGCCTCGCTGGGTCTCATTGCGCCGTCGATGTCGAGCTTAGAGCTATGGGCTGTTGTCCCGATGAAGGGCCTTGTGAGGAGGGCATCTACACCGGCTGCGTAGATGGAAACAGTGGTCCTCAGACCATGGCCGACCCCTACATATTTACCTGCCGCGGCCGCAGTGTGTGCTACAAGAACGAGTTTGAAGGAGGCTTTTCCCAGTATGGGTGTGGTACTGCTTCAGATATGGCCACTTCAGTAGCAGCAAGCGCATCGGGCAAGCCTCGCTTGACACTCGCGTCTATATCCATCTCGTTGACCGCCACATCTACGCCGCTGTCTAGGCCAACCACGCTCAGTTTAGAGACGACAGAAACCTCGGGTACTAGTAGCACCAGCAGTAGGACAGGCTCTGGTTCGCTAGAGGCGACTTCATCCTCGTCAACAGATGGTGCAGCCGCACCAAGTAGCGATGGAAGCAAGCCCAAGAACACAGCTGCTATCATAGGAGGAATTTTTGGTGGCCTTGCTTTCGTCGTTGCAGTTGTCGCATTGGTCTTTTTTCTGCGGCGTCGAAAGGCCAAGGAAAATAGCAGAAGCCCAGCTGATGGGCAAGATTCCAAACACTCGAGGTATGGCATCGCTCATCATACTCATATAGGTATCTGATTGCGGACAGCGAGCACTAATACTGTATTCAGGCAGGAAATCACCGAGATCGGGCCATTGGTGAATCGTAATTCTGACGGAGTGAGCGTTGAGTCTGGCGTATTGGGCTACACTCTCCAACAGCCTCATCAGCTCGGCCCCGACAAGGAAGGAGTCACGAGAGGGGGTGAGCACAGCGGAGAGTCTGATCGGGGCCTGCTGACGAGAGAATTGGATGAGCACATATCTGACTGGTCAATGGACCGCACGAGACCCGAAAGTGACGCCGATAATCAAAATCAGAGGCCGTACCCCGGACCTCGCAGAGGTGGCGGAAGCAGTGTGCTTTGGCAACAAAACCGAAGAAGGAGTCGTAATTTGGGTTGGATGTAATTGAACCCCATACCCTGAAGGCAAGGACAAGCAGCAAGCCCAACTCGGCGTTCAGTGAAGTATTGTTTGTTTGTTGTTGTTGTCATTGGAACGTTAAGCATTATTGGTAAAAGAAGCAGAGGCGTTATAGGACGGTATTTGGGACATGGCCTAAGAGAATATCAGGTTTTGGACTGTCACTGCCAGGAAGCGAGATGACAGAAGAATCGTATACATGTATCATGTGCGTAGCTGGGACCAAAGTCGAGCCTTGTGGTGGAACCAACAGCGACTACTCGACACTTTGGTGGCACATTTTATATCTCGAAGCCTTTGGAGAGGGCTTTTACGATCGTTGGCATACACTGCTCCGGAACAAAAACCGCGAGTGTGTTAGAATTACAAGAAACAACTTCATCCCTGCTCGACCTTGACTTCTCTTCCTGTTCGAAAGTAGGGGACCCTGCTCTCATAGTAGACGACCGAATGAACGCATGGCCGTGGTAGCTGCAAGACATGACAACACATTGCATTGACGAGGTCCCAAGCAGGCCATGTCAAAGCTTGTGTTGACTGCTCGGTGATGGAAAACGGCCACTTTGATTCGGTAGCCATTGTCCGACTCAGGTGCTTTGAGCTCGAGAAATGTTCTCCCCTGCAGATGAGGTAGGCAGAGTTTGGAATTATAAGTGTTGCGAGTGGGACAAATGGCCAATGGAAAAAGTTTCATGTGCCTTTGTCAGATGGCACTGCCTCTCATTGCAAAGACCATAGCTTCAAGCTCGACTCGTTCAGGACTGTGTAATTCTGAGACTGCTGTGTGCTTCCTGGGCAATATGCAGCCTCGTCTTCAATCCACAAGTGCTCCCATCCTCCTGAACAGGTTGCTGCGACGGAACCGCTTGGATGAAGGAATGTCGAACAGACGGGAGAACTATGAAGCTTCGAGGTCCACGACGGCTCCATTTCCGCCGCAGACAGGCCTACGTTTTCCCAGACAACGACGGAGCCATCCTGCCCGCCTGCCCAGACCTCAAAACCGCCATCACAAGGGCCTCCTTGGAAAACATCGCAGATGAGTTTCTGCTGCGTGTTTGCTTGTCGACCGGCCAGAACGGCAAGCAGCTTTCCCGCGCCCCTGATATCGTACACCAGCAGACCATCCGAGTGGCGCTCATTGATGACGAGATATCTGCCGCAGGGGCTCCAGAGAAGCTGCACGATTCCTTGTCCTGGTTTCGTGCCCGCCGGGCCAGGGAGGTCGCTTTCGGATATCTTCCAGTTGGCGACGACGCCGTCTGAGCGATGGAGATCGTACAGGCCCACCCAGCGAGTCCGCGTTCCTGCGGCAAGGAGACTGCCTCCGCCTCCGTCGGCGGCACATGGGGACACAGCCAGCGCCGCTACAGTTCCCTTCATCCCCACGCCGTGGCCTCCGGATGCGTGCCTCTTAGAAGGGATGGTGGGCACAGTGAGGACAGGTCCCCCGGGGCCGTGTGCTGATACGTCGAAGTAGTCTAAGCGGTTCTCTGAGCCGCAGACGAAATGGGTGCCGGGGGAGGGCCATGCCAGGGATGCAGGCGTGATGTACTGCTCGGTTTCGTGCCTGATCAACCTGTATTGCGCCACGGGGCCAGCGGAGCCGCCGGCCGGGAATGCGTGATACAGATGCAGCGGGTGGTCCCGGCACCCGACGAGAAATGTCTGCGACGCGGGCTCCGCGAGGGAGAAGAAGGGCGCGGGCGCCACTGCCTGCGTTGGCTCGGGGAGTCTCGTGGTGGCCTGCGGGTGCAGCGGCCGTGCGGAGCCCTCGTGTTGCGAGAGGTCGGCTGGGATCACGAAGGAGGAGACGCGGTGGTCCGACGAGCTCGTCAGGATGGCGGTGCCGTCGGCTGTCCACTGGGCTGAGGAGTAGAATCTGGACGGGCGCGGTGCAGCGTGATGAGAGTGCTCTGCGAGGAGGTGCATCGCGGGCGGAGGAGCCGACTTTTCGCCCGAGGCCGCTGGTGGTGCGCCAGATGATACCCCTTGATTCATGTTGTTTTGTGTGTATGCAGGTCGAGTGTCTGACCTGTGGTCTGGTCCGCTGAACGACCTCTTCGTCGTTTCGCCCTCCGTCGGGCTCAGGGCTCAAGACTGCTTCGCTGAGCCAAGAGCAGGCGGCGGGCACGCATGCCTGGGCGTCGTGGATTTTGCGGGCGTGCCTGGCCGCGCTCGGTTGCTGTTCCACGAGCACGGTGCTCTGGAGTATAACCGGTGAATGAGGAGGATCAGCTCATGCGAAGTCGAGGAATTTGTCATGAGAAGTCTGGTGGACGCCCCACGCCCCACGCCCCACGCCCCACCTCGACTTTGCGATGACACTCCAAAACGCACACACGTGTGAAATTGCGTACCGAACATAGCAGTGGATATTCATTGGCATCACTCATTCACCGCAGTGGCATATCACCACATAATTAAAGAACCAGGCATGAAGGTGAATTATATTATATCGCCCAAATTTGACTTGGAAGCGTTTCTGTCTTGTCAGGTGGTGTTCACATCCGATCGAGGTGACAACGGTCGAAAGTCGCCCACTTTTGCCCCTTATAGGCTGAGAAGAAGTCATGGAGTAGCTTGGCTTCATGGCAGGATTATCTGACCATCACTCGATGAGGGTGGTTTGCTACCTCACCTGGCAAGAGAGGACTCGCTTGGCCTGGACCGAGGACCATCTCATCCAGAACGCCAGAACTTGGTCTCGATTTCAGCATTCGCATCTCATGCCCGAGAGCGTCCTCTTACACCACACGTCTTCAATGCCTGATTCCCTATGAGCTGCAGCAAGATTGTATATACACATAGGACGGCAACACGACGCTGGAATGAGTTGTGGCGATTGGCGGGAAAATCAATCATAGCAAGAATATTGTTTCTGCCGCATTAGGCAGTTCTTGCTTGAGATGATCCTGCTTCTCCTCAGGCCTCGAGTGGCTTCATTGGCCATCTCTATGTCGATGACGACCACGATATCACATACGTTATTTCCGAGTGGTCTTCATCATCGGGGCGTTTGACATTATGACGGGAGTGATAAAGAAGATGGATGCACAATCATGTCCACAACTGCACTTAGGTCTTCGTCCCTCACCGGCTCCAGACCTGGACCGCGCTCCGTGGGGGATGTTGCTTACAGGTGCGACAATGAAGCGTTGCTGATAATGCCTGTGACGCTCAAGGGGCTCTTCTGACTGCTTTGGCTTGACGGAACGGCCGTGGCTTAATAGCTTCCTATCCGCATCTTGTTCCTTTGCCAAGACAGGCCGCTTTGGCAAGTCTCCGCTGCGTGACTCGGTTGCGTTCGCCGTAGATTTGCGGGTGACTACAAGCCCACGCGGCGCCGCCCTTCTTGACAGAGAGGGTCAGAATGGTGATGGCGATTAGGGACGATTCGAATGCTGACATTCCATAAGCCGCCATGCCTCATACAAACACATTGGGGGCCGTATATCAGGAGAACAAGCTCGGCGCCTGGGTCGGTACCTGGAAGGTACCTAGGTACATACATGCACCTTGCTGTCTCCCATACCCACCCCCTTCCCCCCTCCCCCCGAAAGCGGCGGCGTAGTGCTAGGTGGGCATTTCCGCGCGCCCCGCGGTACGGTATCGTGAGTGGATTGCAGCGGGAAGGTGACAACACGGGAAGCATGGGGGCCCATGGGAAGAGGGGAACGTTTGATCCGTGGACGAGAAGGGTATAAGAAGGAGGGGGGCGACCAAGGGATGGTGGGAAGGCTGCCTACCGAGTTTGCTTTGTGTTTGTGTTTATTCAAGACGGAAATAATATACTTGCGCACATTGGACGTTTCATGTCACTTGTTATGGCGTGCGTGCGTGCGTGCGTGCGTGCTCGGCAGTCTGTTTGGGTGTAGGCATCACGATGTGGTTTCGGGTTTACAAGTTACCTCCAGGTACCTGGTGAGCCTCGTGTTCACTCCGTAAAAGCGGGCCTTGTCGGAATTAGCCCGTACTTGCTACCCATGTACCCACTATTCCGGAGACTCTTTCACTGAGAACCTCATAACCCGCGGCGGGGGGGGATGACCAAGCTCTCAATCAAAAGGTTTCCCCATATGGACATCCGTCCAAGGCTGGGGGAGGAGGCCTGGCCCGAGACTTCAACCACGTTCGATCTCTGTCATTTATCAAAGTGCACTGCATCAGGCAGAATATTATGCAGACGGACCTTGCCTGCATCTGGGTTGTCGAAGCGGACATGATATATGACAGAGTTTCCGTGACTATGATTGCATTTTCGAGTCTACATCTCAACTGACCTAACCTGACCAAACTGTGGGTCCTAATGTAGAGACTTTTCAACTAATTACCTTAGTAGATAAGGGATTTCAGTTCTCCCCCACATTCACCCCACATTAGCCCTACTACCCCTGCACTACCCCTACACTACCCCTATACTATTCTATTACCTTTGTAACGGACTGGCCTTACGGCGACTG
>KQ061746.1:0-14919 GCA_001008035.1 Atkinsonella texensis | reverse complement strand
TTCTACATCTACTTCATTCTCTAGCCTTATATACTCTTTCTTAGTTCCCCCTATTATTCCCCTTACTAGGATTCCCTCGTGACCCATGTTTCCCTTACCTCAGTATTGCCCTACTGTTACCTCAGTCTTATCGTGGGTACTGCATTCCTCCACCTTAGCTCCATCGCGGGCCCGTAACGCGACCTCCCCGGGTCCCGTCTGGGACCTAGTCTCCTCCTTTCCTTGACCCAGCTTGGGCCAAAGCCCAAGCCCGTGACAACCTTTAAGATATCTAAAAAACCTAAAAAAAGTACATAAAGTACTTATTAGCTTATTATTTTTTAGCTAATTTCTTTATACTTTTTAGATGTTATTATTATTTATTTATTTTCTATTTTAGATGCCTAAAGACCCTACCTAGTTAATAGAATTAAAGGGACCAATTGAAAGAGCTGCTTTACGCTACTAGGGCCCATAGTTGGTTAGGTTAGGCAGGCCCGGTCGGGTTCAAAAGGTCGGGTGATCTACAGACACTGCATGTTCGGTCCGGCACAATCAGCTAGATAGGTACCTACCTAAGGTAGGCGAAGGTGAGATGGCCTTGTTGACGTATTGCATCTCTTTTGGAGGCGACCATCCAACCAACCAGGTCGTGGGCTCCACATTCGCACACAATACATGGGAGATGGGCTCAAATTACGCAACAAGGGGCTGTAGCCCACTATAATCGCCGACTCATATGTGGCTTTTGCATTTTTAACCATCTATAGAGCATGGAGAGCGGAAGTGGAGCCCTTGTGCCTCCGGAACAACTCTCTGGGAGGCAGGGTACTTTTTAGGTACCTGGGCCAAGCCGGATTCCGTAGGCAGACATAGGACTCATACGCTTCTCGCAACCTCTCGCACACGACACGTCCAGAATTTATCACCAAGATATGCTCCTGTGTCTTGTCACTGATGATGGATTGGATTTGTCTCCAAGATCCGGGTCTGTGCGCGATGGTAGGTGGTACTCCGTCCGCCGGCAGCGCTGCGTCTCAACATGTCTGCTGCATTGCATATCTCTGCTCTGCGTCTCTGCGTCTCTGCGTCACAAGCTATTCCAAGCGCCAGACCAGCCCCCACTGCGGCTAGCCCGTAACCGTATCTAGCTAGGTACCTAAGCTACAGTACCCAGGCAAGCCAGGTAACCCAGGTAGGCAAGTACAGTGGGCGTAGACACCTCGCTGCAACATGGGCCCACCACCACCACTAAACAACAGGTCACGACCGCCTCAGCCAGCTCCTCGCTCTTGCCTTGCCTCAACTGCATTCCGTACAAGTCGCCCGCAATCTCAACCTCCATCCTCAACCTCAACCTCAACATCAACGTCCCTCTCTCGCCTTTCCTCAAATATCGCCTGTCCATCCGCCCTGCTGACCCTCCACAAACTCCGACGTAGCTTCTGGTCCAGTGGTGACACTCCTGAACCCGGCAACCCTGTCCGCGCGAAACGCTTTTAGCTTGCGACTGTGTCGTCATCGGGCAGCGTCTCCATCCTGGGCTTAACTCACGCTTCCCACTACGGATCACTACGGATCGCGCCAGGCGACTATGCTGTCGCGCTCTGGTTAGCTGCACCGTGGCTTTGCCATCAGACGCGCCAATTGCAACCTTTTCAATAAGAACTCGGATAGGCACTATCAGAGATTCCCGTCTCATTCTTTTCCTCCCCTCCCCTTTCCTGATCATACGACACAAGCTGTGTGGCCCTTTCCAATTGTTATAAGCCATCCTGCAGAGAGATACGCGACTTCATCCCGATCTGCCAGAACAAGGCAACTGTAGAAACGACGTTTCTCGTCCTCCAAGTATCCAATTCATAGCCTTACCTAACCCTAGTACAACCAGAAGTGGTGCTGTCGAGATGGATATGTCATCACCTCTGCTTCATGCCGAATGCGAGCCACTGCGAAGTCCTCACTATTTGGAACTGGTGGTCTCGATGTAAGCTTTATGGCCTGTTCTGCGACCCAACTCTTTGATTCCGACGCCTCTGACATGCTGCTCTTTTTAGCTTGATATTGGCCGGTCTTTTGATCTCCTACCTGCCGCAGCATTATCGCATCATTTCTCGAGCCACCGCAGAAGGCATCTCGCCATATTTCGTACTCCTGGGTACCACGTCTGCAACCTCTGGATTTGCCAATATATTGACGGTGGCCAAGTCAAGAGAAGCCATCGAATGTTGTAAAGAGCTGGAAACTTTTCAATGCGCTGCAGGACTACTAGGTGTGGCTCAGCTGGGGACGCAATGGGTCTGCTTCACCTTGATGTATGCTTCACTTTTTCACTACAGCGCTCACTAATTCTTCTACCGTTGTAAATTTATCTGAGACGTACCATGCTGCTAACATTTTGTTCAGACTCGTGCTCTTTCTCATCTTCTTCCGATACACAGATGCAAATATCCCATCGGAGGAATTGGGGGGGGAATCGCCAAAATGGCAAACGGCAGTCGGCGTTGGTCTGGCGTGCGTTGTTCATGGCTTACTCGTAGTCATCTTGACAGGCGTCTTCACTATTGCCTTGCCAAATCATCTAAATGCTTGGGCAAACTTCTTGGGTGTTATGGCGGCAGTACTAGCAGCAGTGCAGTACTTTCCTCAGATCTGGACAACGTACCGTTTGAAACACGTCGGCAGCCTCAGTATTCCCATGATGTGTATACAGACTCCTGGAGGCTTCTTGTTTGCTGCTAGCCTATATGCCAGACTCGGCCCCGAAGGCTGGAGTACATGGGCTATCTACCTCCTGACTGCTTTGATGCAGGGCTGTGTTCTCGGACTAGGCATATACTACGAGCTTCAAGCACGGCGCGAAGAACGACAGCCATCCAACTACGGCATTAGCGGGCCTAGGTCATTGCTAGACAACCCAGTCATACCACAGCGTCCATCTGCACCTAGGACTTACTCAGAAGGATGGGAGCGAGGGCTGCCCGGCCCGTTCACTGGCCATCCAGAATTATACGCTGAGACAGAAGAGGACTTGCATGACATTTGGGAGCGGGAAGAGAGAGCTGTCGCGAGAGAAAACCAGCCACTGCTGCGTCCAGGGGGTATTGGTAACCCGAGGAAGAGCTATCGAACAACCAAGGATCGATGATGGGCCGGGAGAGGTTTGCTGTCAACATGGACCCGTTGTAGTCCTTCAGGGCGGGCCATCTAGCTCGCTATCAGTCATGCGCATTGGGAAGTGCAGCCCTCTCGATTCTGGAATTCTTAGTTTTGGTTTCCTTGTCTCATGTGGCCTTTGTTGTCTTGCTTATTCCGGTTTTTATTTGTTGTTTAGGCATCATTTTGACTCGTGGCACGTTGGTTCAAACTCTTGCAATGCATTAGTCTGGCGTGATGACGACGACGACGACGACGACGACGATGATGATTTGAAGCTTTGGTGCAAACATGTTCCAGGCACAGACGCCTTTAATTTGTTACTATATCGCAGCTGCACAACACCATATATAGCCTGCCAATAGAAGCTTCGGCATTGGAAACTCCAGTCATGGTACTCGGTATTGCGAGAAAACTGCTGCTGCCGCAGGAGACTTGTTACTTGAAGCTACAGAGTATATGCTGCTCGAATTCTTGAGCGTGCATCGGCACAGCCAAGTCCCGACCTTTTGGTGACTTGCTGCCAATATTAGCGGACACTGGAACACACTCCCGCAGCTAGTCCAGTAATGGTCACTCCGAGATAAGCGCCATCATGACCAGTTCCCGAACGGGCCATCCGTGCACGGAGGAGCTGTCAGCCTATCCAAGCGCCGGCGGGTACCTCAGGTGTGGGGGGGGGGGGGTGGACCGGGGTCACATCGGGCGTGTCTGGTCTGCGATGTGTCATTACAGAACAACTTCACAGGTATCGTGCCACGAACACGTCCAGTCGACTTGACTCGCCCCTACGAAATCCCGACTCGTCCCAATACCCGAGCATTCCCACCATGGCCATCCACAGCGCTGTTCCTCCACCAGAGGAGCTGACCAACGCCCCCCAACCTTCATCGTCAACGCCCGTCACGGGGGCCGCCATTGACATTGATGCCTGGACCATATCGGCCCTCCAGTCCCTCAGCGTCTCGCCCGTCGCTCGAGGCACAAGCGCGCCGTTGGCAATCCCGCTCGACGACGCCGCGCCGTCCAAGAAAGAAGCCGGGCCAGTCCCCCTCCGGCTCCTGAAGGATGAGCAGCACGCGCTGGCCCGACCGCCCTCTCGGCGCGACAGCATGAAGCGCCGCGATGCGCTCCTCCGCGGCAACGAAGGCAGCCGCCAGCGTCGCCGGTGGGAAAACGGTAAATTGGGCATATCCGCGATGTACAGCTTTCCCCCCCCCCCATGAACTCACACATTGCCGCGTTAGACCGTCTCGTTGGCGTTCCCAACGTCCAGCCTCCGCTCCCGTCCGACTGGGAGGTCCACCCCACGCATCCTGTCCACCGCGTGCCATACCAACTCGCCCAGTTCTGGGACCGCGGCGTGCGCGAACGGGTTGAAGAGCGGACCGCCAGGCTGCGAAGCCGCTGTGTCACCGCGGGCGATGTGCCGCGGGACCTGCGAGAGACGGCGAAGCGCACGCCCGCCGTGCGGGACTGGGTGCGCATCCTGGAGGAGCCCGTGCGGGAGTTCCTGCGGGAGCGCTCCCGCGCGCGCGACATCATCTCGGCCGTGTCCGACGTGGACTCTGACGATGAGGAAATCGTCTTTGTGGGCAGGGACGGGGCCCTGAGGGAACTGCGGGAGAGGAAGGCTGCGCGGTGTCGCGTCGCGAGCAGGCTTGTTTCTGACGAGACGCTCGATTCTGGAGTCGTCTTTGACTCCTTTGGGGATGGGGAGAGCGCGGCTTTCAAGTATGTGCGAACTTTGCCCCCTTCCTTATTCCTTTTTCCTTTTTCCTTTTCCCCCTTGTCTTACTCATTGCACCTTAGGCGGTGGTTGACGCACTCTATATCGGATTATTATGGCCTTGCGTCCCGGTCTGTCACGCTGGCTAGCTCGTCTTGTCGCGCGGTCTACGTGGGCTTCAAGCCAGCGCACCCGATCAGGGGCACGACGGCGAGTCATTTGCCGCGGCCCTTGTGGGAACTATGCTGATGTGCATCGCTTGGGGCACGGCCCTTGCATTCTTGTCTTTTGAACCTTCAGGGGTCGAAGTTGGCTGGCTAGACTCTGGTGCATGTGTTTGGGTTCAGGAGTTCCTGTCGTCGTATTATACAGGGATGCTAGCGCCGCGTTGTGGTGCGCATCTATGATCGTACTAGAATTCCAAGCGGGAACAGATGCTTTTCTCGACACTAGAAGTATTCTTGTGACTTCAGCCAACGTCCACCAGGTGTTGAGAATGGAATCGCACGCGGTTCCTGCTGTTTCTAACCCGGAATTCAGTTGCAACTGCAGTTGGTCATCGGCAGCGCCCAAGAAGCTATAACTTAACATGCCTATATCCTACCACGTGGAATCTGACTTTGCGCAACAAAGTATGTGAATCTTGCTTCTCTCCTGAACTTGAATGTGAGGCGCCTGTGAGCTTAGCCACGTTCCGTGATCCTGGGTATCCCTATCTCGCCATGCCACTCAGGTATATGAGATACGATACCAATGATCTCCCCTGCATACGGGAATGCAGCGGTGGCAAGACGTGGACATTTCCGCATCGATCGTGCCTAGACTCAAGTCTCGAATTACCTAGGCAAGGGATGACCGGGTGACGCCGGAGAATGAAACGCAGTGAGCATGGAATCACTGGTCGGAACAGATCCTTTCTATATCCTGTACACCGTATACCTTCGCCCCGTAGTCCGACTTTGGATGTTCGAGTGCTTTCTGCAGGGTATTGCTTTCCAGCGGCATAGCAGATTGCTGGAATTGTTGTAATCGCCTGGTCTTGCAGCTTCTCTTGGCCAGGTCACGGCCGGCGTATGCCTATTGCATCTCAGCTGCTTTGACCGGGTGTCAAGTTTCTGATATGAATGATAATAGGCTACGTGCAGTCTTGGACAATTGCGAAGGGACAACGGGCCGTCGAACCGAATGGCGATGTACTCCACTGACCAGGAGTTGTATGTGTCGAAGCAATCATATATTTGACGAGAAACTGACTCCATAGTATAAATTGCGCGGTGAAAAAAGTCCGGAAGACCTTGTCTGCACTTCTGTGGGTTGTCAGCCCGACCTTCTACTTGTATCCTTCATGATTACCTACTGATCTGTGGCGATAACTCTTGCTCGGAGCCGATATGAGGCGGTATGGAATAGAATCTTCCACCTGACATGAGTTGGAAAGTAGGGCTCTTATATATCTCCAGTCGGGCTGTTGTTCTTTGCGACGATGATAGCAGACTAAACGAGATCTAGGAGTCAAGTGGTGACGTCGTGTCGCATACATTGTTGCGGAATGCAAAACATCTCATCATTCACCTACAGAGTCATCTGTCTACCACGCCACAGCATTTGGCAAGCTGTCTTCCGATCCCCAGTCTCTCCCCATACTTGAGTCCACGTTCGGCCCGGTGCATCTTCAGGAAAGCTGTAAGACCGTTTGTGCCAAAGTCTTCGAATAGATGGCATGCCAGAACTTGAGCAGCTCTCACGTCCATCCCTATTTGCCGAAAGAACAATTCCCATGTAGTATGTCCGAACGCAGTGGTGCGATCCAAGTCTATCATTTGTGAAGTAAATTGCACCATCATCGATAGTATCCACCTCGAAAGTATTCGTTCCCCGCCAGCTACTAAATGTACAGTGACGTACGCTTTCAAAGATGATGCAAAGCAGACAAAGTCTGTGTATGTTTCCAGGTCTGATGTCGATAGTTCCGTCATATGTCCTTCAACTTCAGCTGTACACAGCACGAATATGGTGAGTGTTCGATATTTTTCACTTAAATCGCAGAGTCTGCGACGAATTGCTGTTGTGCCGCTCGCAGTCGGCAACGGCTTTTGCCTTATCTGTAAGAAAGAAGTCACGACGATGCCATTCTCGACCGTGAGAGAGACATCAACTTCAGAGAGTCGGGATAGTGTAGAGCATAGTATTCCGGAACTGTCGTAAAGCGGGCCATCACTGAGGTCAATATGACTGGAAAAATCTCTGTCTACTAAATGATGTGCCGGCCAAAGCTCTTCCAGATACCGTATGACGGAATGGCCAAGCTGGATCGAAACTAGGCAGCATCCTGACTTGCTTGTTCGTGATACCTCAGGCGCAATGGCTGGTAAGAGTCTTGTTCGAGACTCTGCTGAATCGATTTTTGATTGTCGAGAAGCGCCATCTTTCCTATCTCTTTCCGAAGCTTTTGCTCCGCACCTTTCTGGCCTTGTAGCAGACGTGTTCGCGGTGCTAGATGTGTGCTTTGATGGTCTTGGTATCACACCTCTCATCTCCATAAATTGGGATAGTAGTTCACTTGCTTGGAAGGACTCCTTTTCAGTACACTGCTTCATTTCATGGCCATTTTGTACCCAGTCCCCAGCTACCTTTCGACCTCCTGATGAATCCATCTCCGTTAACCGTGCGTGATCGGCTACGGAGGGGTCAAACTGGGAGGGCAGCGGTAGTCGTGGTGTTGCAGTATTTTCGCTTCTTGGGAGCTTCTCTGGGGTTGCTTGACTCCCAGAATTCAAGCCTGGCAAACATGTCTCAGTATCTCGAAGTGACTCAGGGTCTTCCTCCTGGTGCCCGCACACAGCAATTTGAGGAGTGTGTGGTGTAGGTTCAGGCCTAATATCAGGAATAACATTCCTTTCTAATGTACTGCATTCGCCGGCATCGTCATATGACGTGTCAAGTACTCTATATGTCTCTTCAGAGCTATCTGAGCTCGGTAATAGCAATGTCATCTGTGGTATTTCAGGCAAGCCTGCCTCGAGCTCTCGATGATTGCATGGGCGAGAAGTCAAAATTTCTCCATTGTTTCTGCCCTCTTCGTAACCATCCATCAGCACTGGCGACTCCATTCTTGGCTTTAGATGGCTCAATTGTACGCTCGGGTCCATTTCTGGGGTTGAAGATGCAGCCTGGGTATCGTTGTGGCTGCCAGTATCTGTCGTGAGATTACAGAGTGGAAATTCGAACAGATCGTCATGTGACTAAGCTGTGAGTATTTCTATGTATTTTGAAAACTCATAAAATAAACTCACGTGTATAATTGGCGCTGTCGAGATGTTATAAAAGCGCTCATCCTGATGATCAGCTTCTGCTAGCATCTGAGCCAACTTGGTGTCTGCAGTGTTTGGGAAACGCATCTCATTTTCCAGCTCATGTAGTAGCAAAAGGTCCAGCCTTTGAGCCGCTTGCGGGAACGCAAGCCCTTCATCTTTCTGAGCATTGAGACTAAAAATTGGTAACCAGGTTTGCAAGAGATCAGGGTCCCTCTAAGTCTGAGCCTGCCTCTTGTATTCCTCTATTTCCTCATCAATGTCGAAACTGATATCGACCAGCTCCGTCGGCAAAGACAGCGGATAATATGTATCATGCCATCTGGGTAACCAATCCGGGCATGCTTCGATGTTTCGACGTCGTTGTTCTAAACTCTGGAGTAGTGAGGCTTCCGGGCCTTTGGCTTCTTCTGCATCAATGTCGTCACTGAACAAGGGGCAGGGATAGAAGTCGGATTCTTCCCTTAACAGATGTTCTTGTGAGAGAAATGCAGCATCTCTCAGGACTTTTAAATGAGTATCAGGGTGGAAAAAGTTGTCTTGATGATCGTTACGACAATCCTCGTCCCCAACGTTACCGGCTGCGGTTTCTGTTGTATCCATCGGCGCAGTGCTAATAGTAGAGTCAGTCAGCATCAACTGACCGAGAAACAGGCCATCAGATGCAAGGTGATCGGCGCCAAAATAACACAGTTCTCGGTCTTGTACTCTTTTTTTTGAATGAGAGAAGAAAGAGACCAAGGATTGGCCATGCATCCAAAGGAGCGAATGCTGGTGTACAAGGGAGGTTGCCCACGACTTCTGTCTCGATTTCCTCGTTCTGATCGCTTCTGCGTAATACACCCACTGTACACCCACTGTACGTAGTGCACCCACCCACTGTATTAACACCTGGCTGCGCTCCCAGCAGTTGACCACGGTTGCACGGCTAGGGTCTTGTGTCACTGGAGCCAGCGGACATATTTATGGCGCCAGTGACCCCACATGTGCACTGCGCTCACCAGAGGCTCGGAGGGTTGCCAAGATGCTTCCTTGCTTCCAGTTCGTTCACGCGCATGCGTGACGCCAGTACTCGACGAAGCTCTTCGCGTAGCTCCTTCGGCGGAGAGCTCGCCCGTACTTCCTTTCATCCCATTCTGATGCACCAGATCCAACATGTCGTACATTGCTCCGGTGCATCTACCGACTGGCATTCGGCATGCGCTGCGTATCAGATTTATGTCTCCAGACGCAGAGGACTTGGTTGTTGCGTAAGTTCTGTCTGTGAGCTACGAGCTACGAGCTACGAGCTGTGACACTGTCGATGCTACATTTCGAACCCCGCCACTGACTTGACCTGCATAAACTTCAGGAAAGTCAATCGATTGGAAATATGGCGCCTTACCGACGAGGGCATGTCGTGTCTCCATACGAAGCTCATATATGGAACCATCGCGATGCTTCAGCGCCTCCAGCCCAAAGACTCCCTCACCGATTTACTCTTCATTGGCACCGACCGGCTGCAGTACTTCAATGTTGCCTGGAATCCCGAGACAAACGAGCTCGATACCATCGAACAAACCATTGAAGACACAGCCGAGCAGTATATGAGGCACTCGCAAAGTCAGAACAAATGTTTGGTAGATCCGACTGGCAAGTTTATGGCTATGCACTTGTGGGAGGGTGTACTTAACGTATTTCGCCTGCCTGTCCGTAGGGTCGCTACCACAAGGTTGATTGCCCTAGCCCAAGTCCGATTGACGGAGCTATGGATGAAAGCAAGCACTTTCCTGCACAGCAGGACTGGCCATCCACGAATTGCTTTTCTATACAAAACACAGCTCGAGGAAGAAGACGCCCGAATTGCTGTATACCGGCTCACAAAGGACGACATGGGTGGAGACGTGTCTAGATTTGACCCTGAAAAGGACCGAGAGCTTGACCAGGTCATTGCTGATCCATATGCTTCTATGCTCATTCCGGTTCCAGTGAATGAGGAAAAGCGATATAATGTTCGTAATACCGAAGGTGCAAAGACGCACTTGGGAGGATTGCTCGTCGTTGGTGAGACACTTTTGACATACTTTGACAGTCTCACGTACTCCAGCATGTCCTCTCCGTTACATGAACCTAAAATATACGTTGCATGGGCAGAATATGATGGTACAAACTATCTGCTCGCCGATGATTACGGTCAACTGGATCTCCTCACGATTGAAACAGCTATCGAACCAACAGGAGAAGTGGTTACGGGCATGACCGTGTCACCATTGTCATTCAGAGACCCAACGCAAGTCACATCCCGGGCTTCTGCATTGGTCTATATGGGTAATGACAGGCTATTTTTGGCATCTCATCACGGAGATTCACAATTACTTCATATCGATCTTTATACACGGACTATGTCACTGCTGAAAAGTTTATCGAACAATGCGCCAATTTTGGATTTCGCTATCATGGACATGGGAAACAGAGAAGGCGACGCACAGAGTGGAAATGCTTTCTCTTCAGGGCAAGCTAGAATCGTGGCTGGCTGCGGTGCATACCACGACGGCAGCTTACGGAGTATTCGAAGTGGCGTAGGGCTGGAAAATGAGGGAATTCTTGATGAAATACGAAACACCAGCGGCCTCTTCACGCTGAAATCCTATGGCGCAGCTCACGTCGATACACTAGTTGCCTCCTCCATTGGAGACACTCGAGTGTTCAAATTTGACTCTGAAGGTGGTATTGAGGAAGTGTATGAGTTTCAGGGCATGGTCTTTGGCCAGGAGACCCTGCTTGCCGCCAACCTACCCAGTAACAATTCACAACTACTTCAAGTCACGCAACAGTGTGTCACCCTGCTTGATGCCGAGAGTGGAATGGCAGTAGACATATGGGATTGTCCCGAAGGCAGGATGATCACTGCAGTATCGGCAAACTCCAAATGGGCTCTCTTATCTATCGATGGATCAACACTTGTTTCATTGGACCTGAACGATCATCTAGCGACCAATTGCCGTGCAGCACCGCCTGATCCCGCAACCAACCAGCCAGATCAGATCTCTTGTCTGCACGCAGCGAGAGATTTCCCTGAAATCGGTGTTGTTGGCCGGTGGACTTCTGGAACTATCTCCGTTGTGGATCTCGCGACGCTGCAACCACTGCATGGCGAATCATTTAGAACCACGGAGGACAGTGCGTCTGTCCCTCGAGATCTTGCCCTTGTCCAGCTTCATCCGCCTGAAATCTCCGGACCAACCCTTCTCGTAGCTCTTGAGGATGGTAATCTGACCACTTTCAACATTTCGCCTGCTGACTATACGTTATCAACACGCAAGTGTGTTACACTGGGAAGTAGTGCCGCTCGATTACATATCCTGCCACAAAGCGATGGTACCTGCCATGTCTTCGCAACGACTGAGCATGCTAGTTTGATATACAGCGCCGAGGGCCGGATAGTGTACTCTGCAACCATGGCCGATGATGCAACATATGTTGCACCGTTTGATTCCGAGGCCTACCCTAACTTCATTCTGATTTCTACGGATAGTCATATTCGACTTTGTCGCGTTGACAAAGAACGACTCACTCATATCAAAGCCCTTTCTATGAAGGAGACAGTTCGACGGCTTGCATACTCACCAAACCTTAAAGCCTTCGGGCTCGGCTGTATCAAGAAAGAGCTTGTCTGCGACGAAGAAGTTGTCACCAGCTCATTCAGACTGGTCGATGAAATAATTCTAAAAGAGTTGGGAAAGCCATTTATCCTTGACGGTTCCACGTCATTAGAGTTGGTCGAAACTATTATACGGGCAGAACTACCGAACAGTGCTGGCAACAGAGCGGAGCGATTCATAGTCGGAACGAGTTTCATTACCGACGAGGATGCCGAAGAAGATGAAATTCGCGGTCGGATTCTCGTGCTTGGTGTTGACGAGAAACGGCAAATATATCAAATTGTTTCGCATAACCTCAAAGGCGGGTGCCGGTGCCTCGGAGTGTTGGGCGAACACATTGTGGCTGGCCTGTCGAAATCTGTGGTTGTTTTCAATTATTTGGAAAAGACTACTGCATCCGGCTCACTGCAAATGATAGCTTCTCATCGGCCAAGTTCCTTCCCCGCGGACCTGGATATTTCTGGTAACACTGTTGGGGTTGTTGATTTGATGCAGTCTTTATCTTTGCTGGAGTTTTCTCCGGCACAGGAGGGTTCTGGCGCACGGTTGGAGGAGAAAGCACGACATAATCAGTCTGGATGGGCAACATCGGTTTGCCACTTGGGTGGCGAAAGATGGCTAGAGGCAGACGCGCAAGGGAACATTATCGTCTTGGAACACAACAAGGACGCACCTACGGAGCATGACCGCAGCAATTTGCAGGTCACTAGCGAAATGAATGTTGGCGAACAAATCAATCGAATCCGAAGATTGCATATCGCATCGACTGAGAACGCCATAGTATCACCTAAGGCGTTTCTTGCATCGGTAGGTCATCCTGCATCTCGCGCATTCTACAATTGCTGACTGGCATGAACATAGATTGAGGGCACTCTGTATTTGTATGGAGACATTTCTCCTAGCTATCAAGACCTCCTCATCACCTTTCAAACGAGACTACAAAATTACATCTATGCTCCTGGCAAAATTAGCTTTGACCTTTGGCGCGCCTTCAGGAATGAGAGCCGTGGTGCCGAAAGTCCCTTCCGCTTTATAGACGGCGAGATGTTGGAACGATTCCTGGATCTAGACGGAGAGAAACAAGGGCTTGTTTGCGAGGGCCTTGGAACTAGTGTCGAAGATATGAGAAATATAATTGGGGAGTTGAGGAGGATGCACTAACGGTAAAAGAAGAGATGAACAACGTTGATTGAGGGTGCATGTCATGGTTACGGGTATAATTGATTGACGTTGGGGTATTGGCGCATTTGCCTTTGGAGCATTTGATAGGAACGGTTACGCTTTGAAAATACATGCTGGCTCTGGGTATTGCTGCGAACCACGAATATAATTACGCATAAAAGATTTGAAATCTGGAAGCACATAACGTGGTCAATATGTTCGATTGTCGCATGCGAAGGTGGACAACCGTGAGTGGGTCGCATCGATTGCGTTGATGAGTAGCTCACCCAATCAGCAGCCGCCAATTTCCGAGCTGGGAGCTGGCTTATAACCTCAGGCAGCGCTTTTGCTTCCAAAACTTTCGGCAACCAAGCGTCTTCACAGCCGAGCCGAATTCAAGGAAGAGAAGACCTCACATCTCCCGCATCTCCCTCTCCCCGTCGCCACGCACTGAGCACACGTTTCCACGATGGCGTCCCTCGTTTCCGCCTCCAGGTCATGCCTGCGCTCAGGGTTTCGGCCTGCCGTCCCTGCGGTGCGTGCCGTTAGCAGCACGGCCGTGCGATCTGACAGCGCGGCTTCCTCCTCCTACCAGAGCCCCTTCAAGATGGGTTCCGACAAGGGCAGCTCGATCCCGGATTTCTCAAAGTACATGAACAATAAGGACGAAGGGACGAACAAGCTGTTTTCCTACTTCATGGTCGGAACCATGGGTGCCTTGTCTGCTGCTGGAGCCAAGAGTACTGTTCAGGGTACGTCGGCGAAGGAATGTCAATCTCGGTTTTCAAAGGCAGCATACTGCCATTGAGGCCTCTCGGGACGCATGGGACATTTTATACCGCCGATGGGAGTGGAAATGGTGCTGATACGTCTCTTAGAATTCCTCGTCAACATGTCTGCTTCCGCCGATGTGTTGGCCATGGCCAAGGTTGAAGTCGACCTGAATGCGATCCCCGAAGGCAAGAACGTAGGTCGACAACGAGACTTTATCACGGAGTGATTTCACGCCTGACATGCCGATCCCAGGTCATCATCAAGTGGCGCGGCAAGCCCGTTTTCATCCGACACCGAACCCAGGACGAGATCGACGCCGCCAACAAGGTCAACGTCGCCAGTCTGCGAGACCCCCAGGCCGACGAGGAGCGCGTCAAGAAGCCCGAGTGGCTTGTCATGCTGGGTAAGATGGATCTTTTGCCACAACGTCTTGCGACGCGTTGAGAGGTCTTTTTAGCGACGTCGGGCCCAATTGGCTGGACACATTTGTGCTAACCTTCGTTTGGCCAGGCGTTTGCACCCATCTTGGCTGTGTCCCGATCGGCGAAGCCGGCGACTTCGGCGGCTGGTTCTGCCCTTGCCACGGCTCTCACTACGATATTTCTGGACGAATAAGGAAGGGCCCTGCGCCGCTCAACCTCGAGATCCCCGAATACGACTTCCCCGAGGATGGCAAGTTGGTCGTTGGTTAAGTTGCTTGACTTGGTGTAGGAGTAAGGCTGGTCTCGAGCGGTCGACAAATAGATGTTCATATTGTTTTTCAGGCGGCGGGATGAGAATTGGAAGGAGGGCCAAGAGGTAGGGAAGTTAGAAGGGCGCAGGGGGAGGAAAAGCTGGTCCTGTTCTGTGTAGGGCGCCACTCCTGTTTGTTCTCTTAGACATGAGCCATTGGCTGTGTATAAAATATACAAGGTATTACGAATAATTCTTCTATGTCGGAATGAAATTTCGTTGCGGGTCGTGTTTTGAGACTTGTGAGCTACCAGTCACGATCACGACCATCTTGACAAGCCTACAGTCGATGATGGTGCCTCTGTGTATTTTTATTCCCAAGGCATGTCATTTTCTGTACGCTGCATTACATGCCTGGGTACCACGCTTAAGCACGGAATAGTGAAATGCGGACAATCCAGAACATGTCCCTCAGATTTGCAATGGATGTCTACGT
>KQ061745.1:137092-155600 GCA_001008035.1 Atkinsonella texensis | reverse complement strand
CAAGTCCGACTGGTGTTATGTAACATTCCCTCTCTTTTAGATAGAACTAAGCAAGCAAGAATCACTAATTTAACAATAACCTCTTGTGCATTAATTCCTTCTTCTTCCTATTACTATAATCTATAGTAATAGTAGCTCTTTTATCTCTCTTGTTTTTCAATATATTCTTTAAAGTGTTTTTCAGGCTAAAGCAGCTTTCTCTGCTTCTCCAAACCTCCTCAATCAAAGGAAAGGAATAGGGTACACTACCCTATATACCCCCATTGATTTCAATAACTTTCTCTAGCTAGACTTAATTTTTCTTTAAATTAGATAAAGAACTTAAAGAATTACTTACTCTTTTTCTATTCTAATTAATTAAGCTTAGTAAAAGTATAATCTCTTTAGTGTAAGTCTAAGAAAATAGCTTTAAGGTAGCTAAAGAACTTCTAGACATTATACTAGTAGGATTTCTCTACTTTATAATAGGTAGTAACTTAGTTCTATACCTTAGGCGCTAAGCTCTAGTAGATAAAGTACTACTAGTCTATACTAGATCTAATAAAGGCGCTATTAGATTGTAGCTTCTAGAAGATAGCTACCTTCTAGGCCTAGAATCCTATTCTATTCCTATTATATAGAGTTATTATTAGGAGTAGCTTCTAAGCTAGAGCTAAAGGGGCTATAGTATTTAGGTATAGCGTTCTCTATTAGGTAGTAGTCTAGTTAGTAAGCTACTATAGCGCTATAATTTATTTAGCTTATATTTAGAGTTATATTTAAAGATTATTATATTATTATTTTATAGGTGCTAGAGAACTATTAGTATAGATATAGTCTTCTATAATAAATATAGTATATAATAGACTAGCCTTATAGTAACTATAAGTAAGCGTTTAAGAGAATAGTAACTATATTTATAAAGAGAGAAGAAGAAGAAGTTCTATATCTACTCTATTATCTAGCCTTATATACTCCCTTAGTTCCTCCTATTATTCCCCTTACTAGAATTCTCTAGTAACCTATATTTCCCTTACCTTAGTATTACTATACTGTTATCTTAGTCTTATTGTAGGTACTACATTCCTCCGCCTTAGTTCTGTTGCGGGCCTATAGCGTAATCTCTAGGTCTTGTCTAGGACCTAGTCTCCTCCTTTCCTTAATCCAGCTTGGGCTAAAGCCTAAGCCTGTAACAATTAGAAGTAATAAAAAAAAGAAAAAAAAAAGAAACTAATAAAAAAAAATTTTCTCTCTAAAATAATATAACTTATAATAGCTAGTAATAGCTACTAGTAGATAAATAAATAAATCTTTAAGTAGAACTATAGTAGAAGAAACTTAAAACCTAATATAAACTTATAGAGAGTATAATATAGAAATAACTAACTAAACTTAATAAACTATATATACTTAATTACACTACTATAGGTATAGTACTATTACTACTAGAATACTATAATGCTTTTTTTAAAGGAGTAAAAGATATATTATAGGCTTAAGCTTTAGCCTAAGCTAGATTAAAGAAAGAAGAAAACTAGATCTTAGATAAAACCTAAAGAGGTTACACTATAGGCCTACAATAGAACTAAAGTAGAGGAATATAGTACCTATAATAAGACTAAGGTAATAGTATAGTAATACTAAAGTAAGGGAAATATAGGTCACTAGAGAATCCTAGTAAGGGGAATAATAGAAGGAACTAAAGGATTATATAAAGCTAGATAATAGAGTAGATATAGAACTTCTTCTTCTTCTCTCTTTATAAATATAGTTACTATTCTCTTAGACGCTTACTTGCAGTCGCTGTAAGGCTAGTCTGTTACACTTATCACTATTATAATAATGACCTGTGATTAAGGGGGTAATAATGCTTGATTAACTATCTAGACCTCCTCACAAATTCCTCACAATTATAGACATTTGTCCCACTAATTATTACGTAAGCTATAATTATCCCTAATAGGGGTCATCTGCTCTTGAGCATAGCATTCGATAATTAGGGACAAGGTATCACACGCTGCGCACGTGGCTAAGTCTACATGCTGATTCGACCTGCTTCTGCACATTCTTGACCTTTCCGCCTCGAGCACCGGCATTTCGTCCGTCGGAAACTTGTTCCGGAATTGTCCATGATGGTTGATGGTCGCGCTGTTTCTTGGAAGGTTTTTCTCTTGCTACTGACAGCCTCGTGGAACTAGGAAGCATTTAGATTTCGCCCAAGTGGCTATGTTCCAGGACAGAATTTATCGCTCGGTATCGAGGCTGGGCAAAATGTTAGAAATGGAATCGCGCCAGTGAAGAGGGTTGTCTTGTTGATTGCGAGGCTTCAATGCACGGAACTAACATCGACAATTAACAGGGCCGTTTCTGCTCACGGTCTCTACACTCGTCGTGCTGACAAATTTTTCAGTTCGAAATAAGCCTAGAATGTCTCACGTTCCTGGTACATTTGGGCGAATCCGAGCTTGAGAGACCTTAAGGGTTCAATGTTTCTCACTAAAGCGGAGTTAGTGAGGTTTTGGCGTGAACTATCTTCTCAATCTCTTACAGTCGATGCATTGGAGGCTGTGTATACCCTGCGAATTAATCTCAGCCGGAAGCTTCATGGTTCGGCCACTTTGGCATTTGTCCAGAGAGGTCAAACATTTGATTGCCAATCTGCCTTCATAAACCGGGTGCCAGCACATATAGAAGTACGGAGTATTGTTTACATTTCTGTTCTCTCTCAGAGAGCCATGGAAAATGCCAATTCTCACGAAAAACGACGATTTAGATGGATAATGTATTAATTGTATGTCCAAGTAAGTTCATGGGGAAATTAGGATCGGTCTAGGGTATCCTCCATGTCCTGACCGGTACCTCTAGGTACGAGGTGGTAGGCCTGAGTGCCCAACCAAGACGTCATAGGACAAGGATGGGCCGCGCCTGCTCTATGACGACCTGCTCCGATGTTGATCAGGCAGCTTCAGCAATTTTACGCCTCGCAACTCAACACTAGCCCGTCGCAAATTCTGAATTTGCATCTTGTTTGCACGCCACTTCTGAGCAGTCATTTAAATCAAGCAATTAGATCCAGAGAACGATGAAGCACGATGAGTAACCGGACTTGTTCTACCGATGGAGGAGACTTCGTCGACCCTAGCAAAAAGAACAATGACATCCAGCTGCAGCTCGTGTTGTCGTTAATCCTGGGAATATCGGCCTTTTTTTCCTTTTGCGTACGTAAATCCCATGACATGGCTGATATTGGATCACTTGTAACCATCTGACTACTGTAGATACTTCGTCCACGATGGCCGGCACTCTATTCGGCGCATAAGCTGCGCCTGCATCCACATGTCGACCTTCCGAACTTGACAGATTCTTTCTTCGGATGGATACCACAACTCTACAGAATCAGCGAAAGACAGATTCTGGCCGCGTCCGGATTGGATGCTTTTGTCGTGAGCTCTATTCTTTTCTCATCACAAATGATGCCAAAGTGCCGGAGAATGTGAGAGATTCTGACTCAACCTAGTTCTTGGCTTTTTTAAAAATGGCCATTCGCCTCTTCTCTATAATGGCATTCTTTGCGATTGTGGTCTTAGCGCCTATTAATGCCAAGTATCGCGACAATCCTTGGAGTTTATTGACTCCAAAACCCGAGCCGAACAGAACCACTAGAGCAATGTTCAATTTGCCACAGTCGATGCGACAGAATGGCTTTCACGTAAATAAGGATAATGATGAGGACAAAAGTCGAGAGATGCCGTTTCTGTGGTCTTACGCTGTCTTCACGTATTTTTTTGTCGGCCTGACACTTTACTCTATCAACTGGGAGACGTTCCGGATTATAGACCTTCGACAAAAGTACTTGGGCACACAATCAACAATAACGGACCGCACCTTCCGCTTAACGGGTATACCGGCCAAACATAGATCCGAACAAAAATTGAAGGATTTGATTGAAGGTCTTGATATTGGGCTCGTGGATTCTGTCAGTATCTGCAGAGACTGGAAGTATCTCGACGATTTGGTGGCTCAGCGGGATAAGCTTCTGCGGAAATTGGAAGCATACTGGGCAGCATTCCTGAAAACTAGAAACAAACCCATGAGTAAGCATAGTGACGCCACTCAGACGGATGGTGTAGGTGACAGGAACGGGGAGTTATCTGGTGCAACTGGCGACGAAGAGGCTGCCGAGAACGCTCGCCTTCTCGCGAGTGACGAAAATCAGCCGCATATATCTGAGGGCGAACGACCGCAAGTGAGGGTGCGATACGGGCCGTTACTATTGCGGAGCCGCAAAGTTGATGCCATAGACTACTACGAAGAGAAACTTCGTCGTATGGACGAGAAGGTGGCACAGGCGAGGAAAAGGGAGTACAAAGCAACAGATATGGCTCTCATAACGATGGACTCTGTCGCATCCTGTCAGATGGTCATCCAGGCGCGGATAGACCCTCGACCTGGCCGACTTTTGACAAAAGCAACGCCTTCACCTTCTGACCTTGTATGGAGGAACACGTATGCTTTGCGGGCCATTCGCAGGCTGAAAGCCTGGTCGATTACGCTTTTCATCACCTTCTTAACCCTTATTTGGATTTTCCCCACGGCTGCCCTTGCATCTTTCCTAAGTTTTTGCACGATAGATAAAGCTCTGCCTCGATTCGCAGACTGGCTCAATGAACATGCTATATTGCGATCATTTTTTCAGAATACCCTTCCGACTCTTGTCGTGTCCTTGCTGAACGTCTCAGTCCCTTATCTGTACGATTGGCTCTCGAATCATCAGGGCATGATTTCTCAGGGGGATGTCGAACTATCAGTCATCTCCAAGAACTTTTTTTTCACCTTTTTCAACACCTTCTTTGTATTTGCAGTATCCAAGACGGGATTCGAGTTTTGGAGTGTCTTGAGGCGGTTCTTGAAAGACACCAGCCTGATACCACAACTAATTGCTCAAGACGTGGAGGACCTCGGCCGGTTCTACCTGTCGTTTATCATCTTGCAAGGGTTAGGCCTGATGCCTTTCAAAATTCTTGAGATCGGGAGCGTGTTCCTCGCTCCAATCTACAGATGGCAATCCACGACACCACGGGACTTCGCCGAGTTGAAGAAGCCGCCAACCTTTCAATATGGCTTCTATCTCCCGACCGCGCTGCTGGTGTTCAATCTTTGCCTGATATACAGCGTTTTATTGGAAGGATGGTTGATTCTGATTTTTGGAATCATCTATTTCGGACTTGGGTACTTCACGTTCAAGTACATGCTGCTTTATGCAATGGACCAACCTCAGCATGCCACCGGTGGCGCGTGGCGTATAATTTGCTACCGCATTGTCATTGGCTTACTCGTGTTTGAGACAGTCATGGTTGGACAAATTGCTTCCTCAAAGGCATTCGTGCAATCCGTAGCAGTCCTCCCTATCATTCCATTCACAATCTGGTATAGCTATTACTTCAGTCGCCGATTTGAGCCGCTGACCAAGTACATTGCGTTGAGAGCTATAAAGAACGGTAGTTGCGGGAATGACGAAGGTTACTCGGAGGAGGCTATCGAAGAAGGGTCTGATGACGATTTACCACGATTTCAGCAACAGATGCTGCGAAGAGGAAGTACCCTAGATGAGTACAAGGAACGAGGTTTGACGTTTGTCAACCCAAGCCTCGTCACTCCGTGAGTAATCTGTGCACCATTTTTTCGACGCATACTAATAGAATATCTTCTAGTCTGCAACGACCTTGGATATACAAAGAGCCGCCTGCCGCTGTTGACGAGGATGCAACCACCGAAGAAGGCCAGTCGTCCCAAGAACAGCCGACGCTGATTCTGCCGAATGCCGATAGTTCATTAGGGATTGGCGACGATAATGTATGGATAGACAGCAGCCGCAGGAATTAAGCATAGAGCAGAGATTCCATCCTTTCACACCTTTTGCTTGCACCTAATAGAGGAGAACGAGAATGATTACATGATTCAAAAAAAACTTGGATGCGTGTGGGCTAAGAGATGAGCAGTATATTTACTAGGTTGGCAGAAAACACCTTCACTTGCCCTTTCTCCGTTTCTTTCTTTCTTTTTGTTTTTAGTGTTCCGCCAAATGCATGTACTTGCGCCTGCTAAGACCGTTTGACGCATGCAAGAGAGGCGGCAGCAAGCGAACAGCGTGGAGTCCTTTGTTTCCTTCTCACTCGATGATCAGAAACTGCGATGGGACGCACCTTCTGGCTTGATGGCATCCTCACAAACCATATTGATCGATCACTGCCAAAACACGCAACTCCCCCAAGACTCAATCGCAATCAACCATAAACCTTGGCCTAGACCCTATGACACAACCACTCACTCCTCATATCCTGCTTTCCCCTTCATTAGCAAGTTGCTGGTGGTCCTTCGTCAAGACATCAACACGTCGTCACAAATATTGGTTTCTCGTGGAGTAGCTGGCGCCTACTCCAAGGGCACATCCCGAAGAGCGTCATTCTCCAGCATGGCGTCCTGGGACCAAGCCGCAGGTGGAACGACGCCTTCAGAATGCGCGTGTGAAGCTCTGCGGACTGGCGACACTTGTTCGCAAAAAGTGGATGATACACAGAGTCGCAGCGCGAACATATACGGAACCACCCATTCTGAACAAAGCGGTATGTAACAGGTCCTCCAAGTCACGAATGTCGTTGATATGCTTACATCTATGGCGTAGAGGTATCTGGTTCCATGAAACTTCCATTAGAGATCCTACAATCTGTCTTCTCCCTGTTGTCATTCGAAGATTTCAATGCAGCTCGTCATACGTGTCGCCTTTGGCTGATTGCAAGCTTGGAGCGGACATTGTTAGAGAAGATGCTGAGGCAAGCTGGATAGTGGAATAGCATGCTTCGCATTATGACTCCAGTGGCTGTGGGCGAAGCACCTGAGGTGTGCCGAGAACAGGTAATGAGCAAGTGGATTGCAAGAGAGTGTAACCTTGCCAACCCCAAGAAGAGTGCATTTGTTCAAGTGGGGGAAACAGATTTTCGCAGATTAGCTGGCCGTGTCGGTACCGATCTTCAAGTACACGGTGAAGTTCATTTTACTGCCAGTCACTGCGGAAAGTATCTCATCGCAACTCGAGATCAGCTGGCGTATATTTACGAGCTGAATCACATATGTGAACCTGGGCAGTCGATTTGGTCCATACCTTTCCGAAAGAGACAGGGAATGCCATTAGGGTTCATGCGACCAGCCGCATTCATTGTTTGTCCCCGGAGAATCTTATGTTCCAGTATGGACACCTCTTCTGGTAGATACTCAGTCGCGTTCCTAATGGAAGGTCGCGTTGGTATGGTATATGATATCGGAGTTACAACAAACATTCATGATCCGCCAAGACGGGGAGAGGTTCCATATCCCTTTTCTGGGGCTCCGTCATCGTCGTCGCCTATCTCCAGCTCAACAACAGATTCTGAGTTTTGTATCTGCCATCGAAGATCTCCCCACGAACCTCCACAGACGGCAATGGGTAATCGGTCCGTGTATCGGAATGTTTGCAATGCTGAGGATCCACCACGATCTGTTGCAATATGTCCACAGCGAAACTGCGTGGCCTTTGGATGTTCGGCTGGTATTGAGCTACACTAGGTGGATGCTTTGACGGGTCAAGATCTCAGTCGATGGTTTCCGCTTACTACTTCAAGCGATGTTCTGTACTTTCTACCAGTAGATTCCCACTCTGACCCATCGAAAAAACTCAGATTGATCAGTTCAGCCGCCGGATTGTTGAACCCTCTGGGGGAAGTCACAGAGTCACCTGGCAACCTCTCAATGACAATTATCGCACCCATCAGAAGTACGATTGCTTCCTTGTCGATGACGATAAGAGAGCGCGAGGTAACACTGGGAGAGCCAAGTTTGGGAAGCCACCCTACGAGACCCATTTTGTCCCGATCAAGAGCTTTCAGAAACGGACAAATACTTGATTACGGCGGCATTAGGTCAGTATCGGCGAAGAGTGCAGAACATTATCGGGCAGTTCCATTGAGCGATGGCCATCATATTCTGTTCACTGATCCTCAGACTGGTTACCTGTGTCTTGGAATGGATGCCCCTATGGGATCTATTACACGACTTGTTCGGAAGTTCTTGTTTCGGCCGCCGCCTATGGCACTCTCAATGATACCAATCCTTTATGTGGCAGGATCAGACACGAGACATGGAGTACGCATTGTAGCGACATTTGCAGTGACCGGGTTAACGAACGATGGAGGTCGCAACAAGCAACTCCTTGCGTTCTTTTCGATCCCGCCAGATTTGCTCTGCAGGTCTCCAGACAGGAGCGCGCCGCATCAGCCAAATACAGATCAGTTGGGCCAGGAGACGGCCAGAAGGAAAAACACTTTGGGACTTTGGCCAGCAGACGACATGTACCAAGCAGCTAACGAAGCTACCCTTACTCCTAAGACAAAGTCATCATTTCCTCTTGAAATCTGCGGGCAACCAATCGCGGTGTGGGAAAATCTGACTGGAATCACCCTGGAATCATCGCCAGAGATGATTGTTTAGGCATTCAGTTCATCTGGATGGGCGAAAGCATGGGCTGTAGATTGCGGCAAAGCGGAACCACTGACTAGAACAGCCGTTCTGAATAACGGAGGCATATACCTGGTTGATCAAGGCGGAGATATCGTCATGACTGACGATGAGGCTTCTGGTAGTCCAGATGGATCCAGCAGTTTGTATTCACCGGAGGACGTCAATCCGTTCGATGGAACTGTGGGCAACAACTTCGTCGAGCGCAGATGTCGAATTGACCGGGCGGGCTGGTGCACTCGGGCTCGGGACGGAGACAGAATGGGCGGGACTGCGTCTGCGAGGCTGATTGAAGAAATGGACGGAATTGTGAGGCTCGACTTGCAATTATGATAGGGAGTATAAAGAGAAACGGTAGCATGCTATTTAGAGCAGGGGTTTATACTGCATATTACTAATGGTCACGAGAAATAAGGATAGAAATAGGCTCTAGACTTCAATTCTTATGCGAGCAGGCCAACCAGGGCGCGATTAATATATTACTTGAATCTTTGATGCAGCTGGTTGATGTTCCATCATAACTTGCGAATCCAAACTTGAAAGGACTAGCAATCGCGGCAGTACACCATGGCGTTGTTGTTCTGCAAGACTATGTTTGCATCCGAAGTCGGAGTCGCCGTATGGGACATGATCTTTTTACTCCGTCCTCTACTACTTACATGTCAATATTTAACCTTCGATGAACAGGAAATAAAAGGAAGAAGATTCTTAAACAGAAACAGCCGCCATTATGCCCATGAGGGAGACGATGACGTGAAGAGTCATGCTGGCGAAAGTGGAGATGTGCGCGATTATCCGGGTCAACGAGGTAGAAGCTATGTGAGCAGATCCCGTGGGGGGGGGGGGCTCGATCTTCTTTCTTTCGGGTGCGAGAACATGCAGTTTGATTCGGGTGTGCTGCATACAGAACGGGTAGAGAGAAGAATATGAAGATTTGAAAACCAGTCTCCAAGCAAGATAGGACAAACGACAAATCTGGTAGAGCAGCTATTCGTTCATCAAAAGCACGCAACATTACCATCAAGCCTTTTCGCTAAACATTCCGGACTGGAAGTGAGCCCATTCGCTTCAGCACCAAGCCCTTGGTCAACATGTTCTTGCACGTTCCATCTTTGGCAAGCTCGTGGGCGTTTCGAAAAGTGCATTCCGCAATCTCTGTCAAAGCCTCCTGGGTGAAAAAGGCTTGATGACCACAGACCAATACATTATGAAAAGTTGTAAGGCGCATCAAGACATCATCATGTATGATTTCGCCGGAGTGATCATCGTAAAAGAGAGAGCCTTCGCCCTCGTACACGTCCAGTGCTAAGCCACCCAGATGTCGACTCTTTAGTGCCTTGATGACCGCCTTTGTATCGATAAGTCCGCCTCTAGACGTGTTCACGAGCATGACACCAGGTTTCATCTTGCTAATCGTTTCGTCGTTGATGATGTGGCGCGTAGAGTCCATGAGGGGACAATGAAGACTGATAATGTCACATTCAGGTAGAAGCTCATCAAGACTCTTGTACTCTCCAAAGTCTTCGAATGCCGGCGAGGGAAATGGATCGGACGCAATGACGCGGCAGCCGAAACCCTTCATAATCCGGCCGGTAGCCACGCCGATCTTGCCTGTGCCCACAATGCCGACCGTCTTGCCATGAAGAGTCCGTCCAAGGAGTCCGTCGAGAGCGAAGTTGCCCTCCCGGACTCGGTTGTAGGCCCGGTGCGTATTTCGATTCAGAGTCTGTATCAAAGCCACTGCAAATTCAGCAACGGCCTCAGGCGAGTAGGAGGGTACATTAGCAACGGCAATGCCATGCTCCTCAGCTGCGCCAAGGTCCACATTGTTGTATCCGGCGCATCGCAAAAGAATGGCCCTCACGCTATAGCTTGCCAATTTCTCGATGACGGCGCTCCCCAGCGAGTCATTCACAAACACGCATACTGAGTCCGCGCCATGCGCGAGGGACGCTGTATCTTGTGTCAATGAGACTTCGTGGAATACCACTTCGATGTCGCTGTGGCCCCTTGCGGCCTGCGCGGCTTCAAAGAACCTCTTGTCGTACGGTTTGGTACTGAACACGGCGAGCCTCATGGTGCAATCTATCCAGCACGCGCGACGACCGAGATATCCGGAGTTGAATATGGACAGGTCGTGCAAGGTTTAAAGTTTGATCGAGAACAAATCGTCGGCTGTTGAATCGTCAAGCTGACAAGGGGAGGGAGGGGTTTCTTTTCTTGTCCTCCTCGCAAGCCTGGCGAGGCTCCGAGAATGGATGCTTGCAGCGTCAGCCAACATGGGACAGAATCCTGAGGCGGGGCACAACGTCAAATATGATGAGGCCGCCCAGAACGATGGATGGTAGAGAATATGTTGATGGCACAAACCCGTCTGGTCTTTTCAGCTGTAGTTGCTGCCGGGGTGGTACAATCCAAGTGCGTAAAGCGCAGCCAGATGCCCGCCCGCCTGTTAGCTCCTGCCGCACATTCGGCCGGCTCGTCATGAAGCAACTTCCCTTGAGCTCCTTCCTCATGGGGCAGAGGCTTTCTTGTGATTTCCGACTAATCATTACCTGGGTCTTACTCCAGAAAGCTTCAATGTTACGTCTTAAAACTTCAACTGCGGCAAAGAACTCCTAAAACTTTACTTCGCGGGCACAGTTCTTTCATGCTTTGCCACAGATTTGGCATAACGGTTCTCGTGCAAACATGGCTCTTAGTGAATCCTTGGTCGAGGCCTCGCCAAGCCCCTCTCGTCTCAGGCGCTCCCAAGTCGATGAGATTCTAGGTCCCAGCAAAGATGGCAAGATAGACAAGCTTCTTGTTGCCCTCGAGGTCATCACTCTGTCTACCTGACTTTTCGATGCTGTTTACTGACAGCTTACTAGCGCACCCTCGTCAAACAGCAAGATGCCATGAGAACACACTCATTCCAGATTGTTCGTCTACAGAATCAGATACAGGAACTGCAAAACACAAAATCCCAAGATGAAGAGAAGATGGAAGTAATTCTGTCAGAGCTGGGCCGGTCTCGCACGGAAATCGCTTATCTCAAAGGTCGCCTAGCATGCATCACCGTGGAGTTCTATTCATCCCAGGCCAAACCTTCTGAGATGAATATCCAAGAGGGCTTTGTGGACAAGTTCACCAAAACAAAGAAACAACAGACCTTGATAGATGTTTTCCCAGATAACGACGAGAAATCTCCTTCAAAGAAAAATGCGAACCCTCCTCAGAGCGACATCATCGATGCAATTCAAGCGGCGGAATTGGTGGCTGATCAGCTTTTGGTAGAGCAGAGACCCGGACTTATCAAAGCATTGGTAAGTCGATATACCCGAGTCGCCTGTCAAGAATCAGCTGACATCTATCGAAGGAAGCCTTTTGTAAGGCACACCAGCCTACATGGACTCAGATGCAGCCCGGTGCAAAACAGGTCGACACCATAAACACAAACAATGAAACGGATACGGAAAGCAAAGCCCAAAGAAAAACAGAATACGCACGAAGGGCTCTTTTTCAGTCAGAATTATATTAACGCAAAAATGACCAATGGTAAAGTGTGATGAGCTGTTGAGTTGGTGCCACAGGTCTTTTTGGACGAAGGGGCCCGGATAATACTACAGTTATTCAAGAAATTGCTCAGGTCTGCATTGCGGCCTACTCTACGGAGTGGTGATGATAGAATCTGCCGCAAGCGTCGATCTACCTAGCGTAATTGCCTTTGATAGTGTAATCCTTTTTCGGGCCGTTGACGGTGTACTCTATGTTCCAATTCTTCAAGTTCACCGCTTCAAATATGAAATTGTACCTGACGTCGTAGTAGTCATCGATGCATAAATGCCCAGCTTTCGCACTCCACCCACCCTTACGACTTTCATCAGGCTGCACAAACTCAATCTCGTGGAATAGATAATCTGCTCGCTTGGGATGGTCTGGCTTGGCAAACCAAACACTTATGGTCTCCGTTTGCTCATCGTACCTCCACACATATCGCCTCGTCGCTTTGAAACCAAACCCTTGGTTGGTTTTGAACTCTCCATCTTCGATGTACAAGTATTCTAGTCCAGTTTCATCATTTCCGGGGTCAGAAAACTCCAATCCTTGCTTAGCGCACTGCATACCATCCGTTGTCTTTTCTCGCAGAAGAAACTGGGCAGTACCGCTGAAATGGCCGCTGGGATGAGTAGGAAGACGACTGTGCAAATCTCGCTCGAGCTTCCATGTGCCGAGCAGACTTCGAAAAACGGCGCGGGACACAAACCGGGGGGTGGTAAGTCCATCAATGGTAACCTGAACGGTATCCTGGCGAAGGCTGTCCGCGTCTTTCAAGGCAGCCGTGTCGTCCGATGGATGGGGATAACGCGATGGTGTGAGCATATCTAGGGGTAGTTTGCTGTGGGACAGGAGGGGAATACCAGTGAGCGAAGGGTCAATTCTGGGTATTGAGAGTGCCTCTGAGAACTCTTGCATGAGGAAAGGGTAATCTCCCATTGGGAATTGTGATAGTCTAGGATCGTCTCGCAGACTGAGTGTCCTCTGGATAGACGTGTCGTTTTGGAGCTTCTGCTGCAGAGTATCTGGAGGGGCGCTGCTCGACCAGTATTGTGCTAGAAACCGAGCTTGCATCTGCATGACGCCCCAGTACGGCGACCTGTAGAAGCCGACGAATCCCAGACCTGGGACATCAGGATGGTGTGTGCCGTGGAATGCTAGCGCAAGAGGCTGTTCTGGGTGCTTTGGCGAGTGGTTGAGCAATTTCAAGACATCGTCTGGTAAGTAGCTGATGCAGGGCGACGGGTCGAAGCCGGTAGCAAGGACTACAGCGAGCACATCTCTTATCTCGCTCCCATCAGCGAGTTTCGCTGTGGTCCCCTCTAGTGACTCGTATTTGCCGGTTGACAGAGAGACGACACCGGATCGCACAAACTCGCAGTACCAGTCGCTCACTGCTATATAAGGAGGACTTGCCTTGGTCTCGTCAGTGACGTGTAGCTGAGACGAGAAGACGGACTGATCTGTCCCCAGAGCAGTTTGAAAGATGCCATGCACGATCTGCGCCATCTTCTCGTCGATATGGCCTTGGGTGTTGACCAAGGTCAGGGGCCTGTTGCTGCGGTTGTAAGAGGAGAAGTCGAGGGGCGTGAACGGCGCCGCCGCAGCTTGGGGCTGTTGCTCGTTTTCACATGCTTGTCAGTAACGGGCGTGGCTTGGCTGCTCCTCACTTGAGGCTTTTTTCTAAACTCTCACCTCGGCGGTTGTGTATAGTGGGAATACCCAGGTTGGGCGCTGGATCAAATGGTGTATAGTGCATTGGTCGATATCGGCAATTGAGGGTGGTTCGGGGGAGTGAATTGCGGAGGACAAGTGCGTGGCAATGGTGCCGGCGATTTCCACGCCAGACATCTGGCCGCCGACAATGAGAATCTGGCCCTTGGCAGAGGATCTGTTGCCGAGCAGTGACTCCAAATCTCTATATCGGCTGCTGTGGATAACAGGTATCTCTCCTGAAGGAGATGGCGAGATGGCGCGTGGAATGGCAGGCTGTCCAAAGTATCCGGATGCGACAACGACGTGCTCAAATCGCCGAGTCTCCTGCTTACCCTCCGACTCGACACGTACATCCCACACAGGGTTCCCTTCCCTCAGGAGCTCCGCATGAACGACTTTCGTCTTCAAGTGCAACCTAAAGTGTTGCTGCGAGCCCAGATACCGCTCCTTGTACGCCTCCAGATAGCGACCAACCTGCCATGCACGCGGCAACTGCGGCGCACCATGCTGCCAAGCAAGATCGCTAAAGTGCATCGTGTGCCTGCTCTGGTTCGCCACCATGAGAGGATGGACCTGGCGACCAGCGTCCGATGGCGAAGCCGGCCACAGGCCCCCTATCCCATCGCGGCCGTCAAAGACGCTGACTTCGAACGCGCCGGGCGGAGCGTTGTGAAGAAAGGTCTTGGCCGCTACCAGACCTGACGGGCCGGCTCCTGTGCGGTGAAAGGGGGGGGGGGGGGAGGCTTGGTTAGAACGGCTGTGGGAGAGGCAGGATGTTCTGCGTGATGGGGGCTACTGACCAATTATGCAGACTGACTTGGGCATGATGAGAGACCGGCTTGGGCCGAGGACGGCTTGATTTTCAGACGTGGATGGAGGCAAGTTGAATTTTTATGTTTATGTACGGAACATTGTTTTTACGGCCATGTGTATTTTTCATCTTTTGGGTGCGGCCGCGAGAAGCTTTGACTCTGGGTCGATGCTCCCAAGGGCACAGGGGCGCAAAGGTGGTTGCTAATGAGAGCTGCGATGTCAGATGTCTGGTGTTGTTGTTGTTCTGGCATACACGTGAGTGGGTCAGCTCCCATGTTCGGGACTTACGTAAGCCCCGAAAGTACAACAACAGCGAGAGAGCCGCCGCAACCATCAATCATATTGCAATTACGACAAAACTGCAAAGTTTGCACAGAAGATTCTACTGACTAATTGGCCAGAGGTTCGCGACCGTGCCAGCACATGCAATAACCACAGTACAGATAGCTCGTGCATCAACAATGCATTTTCATCCTGCAATACAGCTGTGTGCAACAGATCCGCCTTCTACGCCTCTCAAATATCTTGTCGTACGTTCCCCAGGCAGTGCAGTCGAGTCAGTTTGGCAAAGGTCCGACTTGGCTGGTATTGATCCTCGATCCCCGGCCACTATTTTCACGTGCCGCTCGTCCAAAGTTCCGGAGGTGATGAGGAAGTCATGGTTTGTACTGTACTCCGTATAGTGGAGGACAACGTCGGATACATCGCTCTCGAAGCAAAGCAGTTAGTGTGGGAAGTGCTTTATATGGTCTTCAATCCTAGCCCAGGCAGCTGGCAGCAGGGTTGCCGTCAACCAGTAGTTGCCGCCCTGGTCTTTGCCTACTACGGCAATCGCATTCCGGATATAGAAGTTCTCTCGCGTCGCCTGCGCATGGTGGAAGGCGATAGCGCCCGGCCGTCGTTGGCTCTTCTCCTCGCGCTCTTTGTCGCCGGAAGGTACAACGGCAGCGCTGAAATCAATCACGTTGAAGAAGTCGCCCCGGGTCCAATTTGTACACGGCATCATCAAAGCGTTGGGTGAGCCGCACAGCAATATCGAGTCGTTGCCCGGCTTGTGCTCGCGTCTTTGCTTGCGGTACAGCGTCAACAACTGGCCCTCTGCCAATTGCTCCATGAAATGGCGACGATTTGCCAGCGCTATCGTGCCAAGAGGTCCCGTGGCAGCCTCGGGAGAAAGGGGCGTAAAGGATGGCGCCAGCAAGTTTTGGACATAGACGCCCGGGGCGTTGCGCAGAGACGGCAGTCGAAAACGCGCGTTGGCGGCGTGAAGCATGGTGATGGGCCGCGGCCGTGGCAGAGACGAAGCTACTAGGCGCACCATCCACGCTGTAAGCACGTCGCCCTCACTGACAAAGGAACTCTTCCCGGTCTCGTGTGCACCGTGCGTAATCAGGTCACTTTGCGCTTCGAGTTGCAAGGTGGCTACCGCGCTCTTGGGCAAGTAGATGGTGCGCGCCTCCATGGTCCGATTCCACAACAAGTCCCAGGCAAACCGGAAGACGAATATGATCATGGCCCATCCCGTCAGCTGCTGCTTCTCCAACTTGAATTTCTCTTCCACTTCCTTTCTCCCTGCGGCCTCATCTAGGATTGAGCAAATCACGTCCTCGCGGGCACCGAGCATGGCAGGCACTTCCGACTCACGGCCAGCCAGGACCAGGGACCAGCTGTGCAGGAGGGCTTTCTGGCCCATGGCATCCATAAGTGTGTGTGGCCATGCTAGGCTCACGAGCGTCGCGTCCTTGAATGACGTTATCAAGAGCGACAGCTGCGGTGTGTCCCCGCGTATCAAGTCTTCTAGCGTTGCTGGCAAGCCCTCTGTGGTAGCAAAGGCTCGGAAGAGCTGTGGTCCTGGCTGTACAGAAGGACCCTCGGTGGCTCTGGGGAGGGACTTGGCCAGTGGGTGTTCCTCAATGCCCGAGGCGATGGTTTGGTGTATGTAGGAGACGGCAGGACGTTCTGGCGTGAAGATGCGCGGGGCGTGGATCTCCAGTCCTCCATCCTTCTAGAAATCAATCACGAGTCTCGTGAGCTGCGTTCAATGGCCACATGATGCAAAAGGGTAGGATGTGTCGTCGAGATACCAACCTTTAGCCTTAGCCGGCCGCCGAGCTTTCTCCAATCTCCAATTTCTAGCAGCCTGGAGAGTGAGTCGTGCAGTTTATCGGCGTCCAGGACATCATTAAAGCGAAATGTCCATGCAACGATAGTGTCCCGAAGGGTCTTGGTGTCATCCAGCATGTGCACAGGATAAATGTCATGGCCGTCAGCTACCGATGAGGCCGCTTTTGCCGGAGACGCTCCGAACAGGCGCCGAAAAGTCATGGCTTCCTTGTTAATTTGCTGCTGACCTTCTGTGTCTGACTTTGCTGACGAGTCTTTGTGGATGTGGTGATGGTGGGAGTGACTCGGATCTCCGGTGCCATGAAAAAGCGCCTCCCAAGGCAACCTTTATGTGAATCTCGAACGCCACGTCTGATCATGTGATGGCTCTTTTAGTTTACGCCCCGTGAGATTTTGGCACTTGTTAGCGCTTGTTGTGTCGTTGTCCTTTGTTAATCCGCGTAATCGTATTATTGCCTACATCTTTGCTGCGGCCAAGACTAGCTTCCGTGCCGACCCGTACGACCCACTTCTCCTCGATGGCTCGAGCAGTGGGATTCGGTGGGGTGGGAGACGTGAGGTGCAATGTGGCTCCTTGTACGGAGTAGGTCGAATCGTTCGTTGTTGGCACTTTATATCATGCTATGGTATGAATCAGTATGGGAAGTGCCGTTTCCAGCGATGCTTTTACGGGGCGATAATCCTCGTCAGATACGAAAGTGTAGTCCTATGCGCAGCAAAGAGAGGTGCGTGTTGGTTTAACAGTTCTGCCGCGGACTCGATGTAGGCAGCGTCCATCTGCCACTATTCGTTTCAAGTCAGAAAGAAGCTGGTTGCCAAGGCAGAATCATGGAGCATGCACTGAAGATTTTGGGCATCATTGCTCCTGGAGGAATTGCCTAGCGGTTGATGGTGACGCGATTCCGAGTTCTGGCCATCAGCGCATGCATTATGGGACGCCGAAGCCGAAACTTGGCGCCTGATGTGATTGATATGCACAGGCCGAAGCCCTTTGGCACGCAGGCTCAACGTTGACGGCGCAGAGTGCAAAGGGTCTCTCCAGAAAAAGAGCTGGGCTTTTGACTGAAAAACTGGTAGGGTCAGCAGCGCTCGTCTCCGTGACACAGCTTCCACGCTGAGCTTACTGGCAAAATGGCTGACATCCTCGGCTGGCACGGCTGTGAGATGTATGTATGTACCAGACCAACCGTTACTGCCCAAGGACATAGATAGAATCACGCCGTGGGCATAGCTCTCGTATTCCGTCATGTCGTACACGGCAAATACGGCGGCAACGGCTCGGCAGTATCCCGAAGCTTCCGTGCGAGTCCCACTTGCGCACTTTTGTTTAATTTTGGACCGACGACGGGTCGATCTACGAGGCACATTCGATCCCAATATTTCCGATCGTGCTGGACCCAAGATGATCTCTAGCAAGTCGCTTCATCAAGCTCGATTTGTCCCAACACCGGAATCACCGACAAAGACGACTGAAATACCGCATTGCCAAATGAGAGCAACTGGAAGGAAGGTTGGAAGCTACACACTGAAAATAAAACTGTTTAGCCCGAAAGGGGAAAGCCAGCATTGTTCATTAGCACGAACAGGAATACGCACGTCGAATTCGCCGTTTCCCACGGTGCCCAGCAGCCCGCACGGAAACGATACACCGCAACTTCAGGGCGGCGCGGCCTACCGTTGCCCCAGCCACCACGTAATTGGGGCACGTAATTTGACGGTGGGGGGGGGGGGGGGGGGGCTGGCAGGATCTTTTTCCTGTTTTTAAAATGCCCCCTTTGTTGTTTCAATCCCT
>KQ061745.1:86152-136702 GCA_001008035.1 Atkinsonella texensis | reverse complement strand
TGCTGCAGGATCTATTTCCTGTTTTTACAATGCCCCACTTGTTGATTCAATCACTGTACTCCCTCTCTCCCGCTCCGTACTCCGCAGAGTGAGAGTATTAGTACTGCAGTGGGGTGCCCGTAGTGCCCCACCGATCACCCGATCTAAGACTGGTAGCTTCCCCGCAGATTTCTGTCACGCCTCATTAAGGCACTACAATTAGTTATTAAGCCACTTAGACAAAAAGAAGCTTGGAGCCTGCCCTGCCATTAAGCTCAATTTCACTTGAACACGCCGTTCTGACTGCTTCCGTTATGTATCAAACTGGGCTCAACAAGCCAGGTCACCTAGTTTGACTACCTACCTAATTAATGACGTACTTCTAAATAAAGAGAATGGTAGAAATCACGTGCTGGGAGAACCCGAGGGAGTAAGCAGGGAGGGAGGGGCAAGCACTGGTGCACTCCAAGTTCTTTCCCTGCGTCCTTCCTTGGTGCCGAGGTGGCCCAAACGGCATTGATTCACAGTGGCGACTGCTCTGCTCTGCTCTGCGCATTCATCATTTGATCGGCGCAGCCATCACCTCTTCGATTCAACGACCAACAATATACTCACAGCTTCCCCATCCCGCTGCTTGAACCATAACGCACCGGGTAATCACAATGGCCGCGTCGCATCATGTTCTCCTGATCGGAGGCCACGGCAAGGTTGCCCAGCTTCTCACCCCACTGCTGCTGAAGCGCTCTTGGACCGTGACCAGCATGATTCGCACCCAGGAGCAGGCGCCTACAATCGAGAAGCTCGGCAGAGACCTGCCCGGCAAGCTGAATGTCTTGGTGAGCAGCGTCGAGGAAGTTTCTACCCAGGAGCGGGCCGCGACGATACTGGCGGACGTCAATCCTGATTACATTGTTTGGAGCGCCGGCAAGTACACCTGAGCGCTTGCATGAGAGACCATATGGAGCGCATCAAAGAATTAACACACAATCTCTAGGCGCTGGAGGCAAAGGTGGCCCTGAAACTGTAGGTCCTTGCTCCCCATTCGCGACGAGCCTCAGTGACAAGTCGCTGACAGCATGACCAGACCTACAAGGTAGACCGAGACGCCGCTATTAATTTCATCAGCGCAGCAGCTGAAATCCCTTCCATCACGCGCTTCCTCCTGGTTTCCTACGGCGGTTCCCGTCGCTCCGGTGCGCCTTGGTGGCCGACCGGTGAATGGGACGAGTACAACAAAAAAGTCAACCACGGTGTCCTTGCGACCTACTATCAGGCCAAAATTGCTGCCGACCAAGTCCTCTATGAGACTTCCAAGAAGAGCTCCACTCTCGTGGGAATCAGCCTTCGTCCGGCCGCGCTGACCCAAGGGCCTGCTGGCAAGGTTGAGCTAGGCAAGACAGAGCATGTTGAGGGGAGGGTTAGCCGCGCGACAGTGGCAGCTGCTGCTGATGCACTACTAGCAGCCGAGGGTATCAAGAACTCATGGATTGATTTGCAGGATGGCAATGAGGACTTGGGTGCTGCGGTGGAACGAATTATCAGAGATGGTGTGGATGCCGCTGAGGGTGAGGATATGTTTTTCCGAGATTTGTTGAAGTAACAAATTAGGGCAAACTCCCGAAAATGCAATTTGATACGACATTAACAATTCTCTACAGGCCAGCATATTCTCCAATTTAGATTCTTGACTGACAGCAAGCATGTTTGGGGGATTGGACAGGCCGAGATGATCAGAAAAAGCAGAACTAAATTGGTGCCACACACATCGTCTCGTCAAAAGTGGCCATGTTCAAGGTCGCGCATTTGTATTGCGCCAGGCTCACATCCACTAATGCCCCAGCACTTATCCTCTTGACCTGGAGGGGCCTCGGAGTCACTGCCCGTGTAGGCCGATGACATGCCAAGCGTGCTGTTCAGGCGCCTTGCCCCTCGTGAGTGTTGACGACGACCAGGTGCCAACTTGTCTTTGAGTATTTTAGCCTCAGCACGTACAGCACTCCAGCTCGTCGTGAAGAAGATGATGGCATTCCAAACACCCTGGAGAGGAAGAACGCAGCCGCTTGCAATGCTGAGCGAATAGCTCACTTGACCCGAGTTCGCAAGGCTGTAAAGCCTGTTGACGGAGCTGGGTATCCAAGTTATCAGGACCGAGAGCCCAAATATGAAGCTTTTACGAAGATATGCCATCTTTACTGGATCAAGGTTTCTCAGTTTCGTGGATGCTGTCGAGGTCAGCGTACCGAATCGCTCAAACACGGTTGCGTTATTTGTCGGCTCATTGGGATATGGGCCGTCTGACGAGCATATAGTCTTTATTGGTCTAGGGGGAACAGCGAGTATCTCATTCTCAGAGTCATTGTGAGACCCATCCCAGAGCCGACCGCCCGTTCGCGATGGCGCTCGATGGACAGCAGTCGGAGATAAAATGGTTTCTCGGGAGTCGAAACCTGAAGATCCACGGCTGATGTGGATATGAGCGGTAGTCTCTCCAAAGAAGGCATTTCGTCGTACAAAAATCTATTGGAACACTTGTTAACCAGCCGCCACCATTAGTCGTTACGGCCGAGACGCAATGTTACCTCCTCTCCCGAGCTTCTGCTGCTCCTTTCTGGTGTTGATATTTTCGCGTGAGCATCTTTTTGTCGAGAAGGCGAAAAGTCACGAAGTCTATTTCTGCCCCGAAAGAGCTTGATTCCCACGGCGAGGTAAATTATGATGGAAAGGATGATGCAGATCCAGATGGGGATATAGTATGCGTAAAGGCGGACAACACTCCAACTTGGGCTTATCCAGCACCAAAGCTTCACGCAAAGACTTTAGCAACCAGTTCTCCAATGACTGTGCAAGAAACAGGGAGAGACGAGCGAGAGACGAGCGAGAGACAGGTAGATTCCACTCACAGCCGCATTTCCAATAGCCGGCCCTTTTGGATCGCCTCGAAGCAAGACAAGCACAACGGCTGGTATCAAAGGGCCGCCAAAACAAATGATGCAGTACACCCACGCATATTTCTGGATAACTGAAGTGTCGGCCTGGTTGAAAATGACGAGGAAAACGTTGACGGCCATGGCGCAAGACCACCACGGATCAGCTTGCATAAACCTGCGATACCAGTGTAGTTTGTCAGTCCTCCGCTTCGACCATGCCTGGATTTACCACGCAGAATTAGTCACTCACCATTCAAAGATGAATCCTTGCGCCTGGCAAAGAGGGGACTTCACACCCATTCTCAACCCATCATACCCTATCATCGAAGCAATACTTGCACCAGCATTCGCCACCGATGCACAAACGAGGAAGACGTTTGGCATTATCCTCAGTTGCTTGAAAGAAATGAACGACACGACGGTGAGAACGATGGCAACCATGGAGAGACCTGCCCCTGTTCGTTCAATCGTGATGAGAGTGTTGATATGCTCGGTGCTGAGCTTCGATCCGTCATCGCTGCTCTCCATGGCGGGCTACTATGTGGATGTTTCAAAGCGAGTACGATTAAATGAATGTGTGCTTGAATGCATCAGGATTGAAAAACTGCAAGCAACTAAAATAGAGGGAGGGATGTTCTTGCATCAAATCATCAGACACTTGGACTGATTCACCATTTTCTGGTTGCCTGTGGGGTGCTGGCAGCTGCCAGTTTGGCCGACACCTGGCGAACAACCCAGAATGGGATTCACAGCTGTCCATAGGTCTTAAAGTCCTGTCGTACTAGAATGATGATGAGTGACTCTCAAAATGCGCCGGCTGATGCTCACGCAGTGGTCACAGCCGGCCTGGGGGAAGCCTCTATACAATACCATCACGTAGATTGCGGAAACCCGGTTGGATTCTCTTGTATCTGCTGTGTTGCGTGTGCCATCGCTGTTAACGGGCGACTCTAGTAGCATCTGTGCCACAACCGTCGGATTATCATTCTGACCGTAAGAAGCCTGCCGTGTATTCTCAGTCGCTCTCGGCCAGATATGCTATCCAGGTGGCCCGGTAACGAAAATATGAGATTCCTGAGTTCTTGGCACTGATGTTACTAGAGGCGTCTGTAGTAGGAGCACGGATTTGGCCTCTGCTACTAGGTAGGTAGTAACGGGTGATTCACCAACCTTCACACATGCCCCATCATAATATTTAGTCCTACTTAAAATAAAAGGCACAGTACTATAAATAGATTTTCCTATTCCGCGCAAGGCATGTATTGTTCAAAGTTTGAAAGTAATTTGACGCTTACTAGGCTTTATGACGTGGCAAGGCGAGTAGCTGCTGCCCGACTCGCTCCGTTTTGACACCGTCCTTTTCTCCGTCTACCCTTTATTTGCAACAACTTGCGGAATTTCCATGAGTAGTGCGGAGCTAATGGGTGAGATCCGTCCTCGGAAAACTTGCATTTAGGGGTCTATAAAGTCGTGATAGTTTTGTTTGGTATTTCATGGTTCTCTGGTTATGGTACGACTAGGCACACGGTGTTATATTCCTAGGCCTTAACTCATCCAGTGCTGGCACAAATCGGAAGAGGATATTCAAAAAAAAATTAATAAAGTCGTGATGGAAATGTCAAGTCAACGAGTGATACATTCTCTATGTACATCCTAAGTTGGTTCTGACGCTGGAGGCGCCGATTGGGTACATCTGCCGTGTCTGGCCAGGACATGGACAGAATCTGCTTGCTATCGTAACAATATCTGCCAAAATAACATGTAACATAAATAACAACAGATGTACGTAGGACTTGGATTAGAAAGAACATCGGGGGTACGTCGCTGCAATTTAAGTGGCGCAGGCTTTCCTGATTCAGCTAGCGGCTGCGCTTGATTCGGAACCTGCCGCGCGAAATTTGCAATTTGCCTGCCGCTTCTCTTATCAATCAAGTTTACGACTCGAGAGTACAGTACCTCCGTACAACTCTCTTTATTCTGTCCACTCACCACTCACCACTACCCTTCGAACCTCGGTCACCGACATCATTCGAACCCAATGCCCGACGAAGCCCAAGTTCTAACCCCTCTAAACCGCGTCCTCAGCCCCCCTCTCAACCTCCACCCCCCCAACACACCACCAACACTCTACTCATCCGCCTTCCAACACTTCACCTCCATCCCCTGGTGCGCCGACCTCCTCCTCTCCGAATCCTCCTCCCACGGCATCGGCCCCGCCATCGCCTTCATCCCGCAATGCTTCAATCCCATCTCCCGCGAACATGACCAGTTCGTCGGCGCAACGCTGGCCCACCACCCCCGCGGCCTGAAACACATGCTCTCCTTCTTCCGGCCACTGGATGCCGCGCATTTGCGGGATCCCCAACGACCGATCCAGAGAGTCGACACTTTGTTTGCCCTTGGAGACGGATTAAATGGGTACCATAACATTATCCATGGCGGGATGACCATGACGATGGTGGACGAGGCCATGGGGACGGTCAACGAGATCAATACGGCCTTGGGCAAGGATGGGCTCGTGCACAAGCTGAGCAGTTTGACGGCAGGCCTGGAAATCAAGCTCTTGCGGCCGGTGCCGGTGCCGGGGGTAGTCTGCGTTTCGGCGTGGACGGAGAGGATTGAGGGGCGGAAGACGCACATGAGGTGTGAGGTTAGGGATGGGCAGGGTGAGGTTCTGGCGAAGGGCTCTAGTATTTGGGTTGCTTTGAAGTCGAACTTGTAGGTAAGAAGCGAGCCATAGCTGGGGGGTATGAGATAGAGGACGATAAATACGTTAAACGGCGAGGTGGCGATGAAGCTGCCTTCCATTCGAGCATTGCATTTCAGAGCGAGAAAAAAAAAAAAAAATGTTGAGAATGAAAGTTGAGGAGTAGAATTACATTCGATGATATCCATAATGTGCGTGCGACGAAACCGAGAATAATGTCCAAGTGCGCTTGTCGTCCTGACAAACTTGCATTTATGAGAATGCATGCCTCTCTCCCTTTACACAAAAAAGACCACACCAAGCAACAGCATTTTGATGGTGAGCAACATTAATTTACCGCGGCTGACGACTGCCCCTTCTTGCCGGGAAGAGCCCCCTTAATCGCGGCCTTGATCTGAGATGGATCCTCGATTGCAGCTAAAGCTGCTTCACGCTTGCTCTTCTTCCCAGACTCCCACGTTGCGTCTCGTTCTTCCAGCTCACTCTCCGCCGAGCTAACGCTGCTCAAGCTCCTGTTCATCACAAGATTGATCATGCGGCCTTCATTCTTCTTGGTTTCAAGCTGTGCTTGCTTCATCTTCTGAAGTTGCTCGTCCTCCCAGTGCATGGTTACCACACCAAGGCCCGGGAAATTTTTCTCCAAGAACTTTTTCAGTTTAGGCAAAATGGACTTGTCCGGCCGATACGTCCCCGAATCATTGTCTATGATGAGCTGGTAGAAAGCTGGATTGGGAGGCGGGTCATCCTGCGGGGGTCCGCCTGATATCTCATCATCAGGGTGGACCTTCTCCTTGGGTTTGGGATCATCAGACGCATCTGGTCGTTCGAGTCTGCGGATGAAGAACTCTCCGGAGCAAGCAATGTACGGATCCACATTGGAGTGCATCGTATGTTTGCTCAGGAGATCTACGCCGAACTCTTTGCCCGTCTCTGTGAATCTGAACATTCCATCCAAAGTTAGAACATACGTGAAGACTCGACCCCCTTCGTCAAAGTGCGCCAGTCGTAGGAACGATAGCGATGCTTGTTCGGAACATGGTTCGAAGGAACCCCATGCTGTGGACTGGTCGAAGTTGTATATACGATTATGCTGTTTATGAAGCGCCAAATTGAGGATCTTTCCACGAAGTCCTGAGGACGCAAACATGGATCCAATAATAGGACGGAATTCTACATAGCGATGGTAGAGCTCCGGTGGGACAGGACCTTGCAATTGCATTTCATTTGCTTGGAAGCTAGGGTTCGTCAGTCATTCGTCTATTCAACAAGAATGCAACCTCGATTTACCGCCAATACGTACTCATATTTTTGGCTCTTCTTCTTATCGCCCTCCTTGTTCTGATCCGAGAGCTTCTCTTGATCATGCTCTTCATCCTTGTTAACTTTGGTTCCTGTCAACCGGCCAATCATGGGACTAAAATGTTTTGTCCACCTCGTGGGACCCAATGTATACATTTGCCCATGTGGAGGATCTGATTCGCCAAGAAGTTCAATCGTAATGCAAAGCCGGGGAGTAACATGCATGTTCGAATGAAAACACGCGGCGACGCTTTTGAGCAAGAGGGCGCGCTTGCTAATCATCCGCTTCTTAGCCTCGAATTCTTTGCCTGGCGGCGGAATTCCCTCCCAATCCTCAAAGAGCCGTGGTATCTTGACAGTGACGTTTCCCAAGCGGTCGTCGTGGTCAGGCGAGTCTTCGTCGTACAGTCGACATTTGAGTGTGAAACCTGACGCAGGCACGTTTGCAACTATCCATTCATCGTTCCATTCCGGGTCAGTTGTCTTTCGTAGAGTCTTTGTTCGGTGCACGAGGTCGGGATCCTCCTTGTGCCGCTTGGGATTCGAAGTCTTCAAGGTCGCTGTCAGGAAAGGATCTGATGAGACTGTACTCAGATCGGCAGGCGGTAAGTTGGCTGCAAAAAGGAATCCAAAGCGGACCGTGTATCCTGGAGGCGCATGTGGCAGTGGTGTGTCGTCAAAACCCCCCGGGGGCGTTTTTGATTTAACGGCTTTCTTCAGATTCGGGCTTTTTGGGTGTGGCAGCTTATGTAACTTTGCTTCATTCTGTTGTGGCTTCGAGGCGTCGTGATTGGATTTGTTGTTGTCGGAGTCGTTGGCTTGGACCGGCGGACTATCTGTGGTTGTCGCCATTGTCGTGGTGCAGAGGTTGGAGCTTGGCTTCACGAAGCCAAGCCGGTAGTGCTGTCACGTAGGACAGCGGGTGTTGTTGACAGGTGAAAGAGAAAGATACAATGTCCAGCATTGGAAGAGTAAGAAATAAGATGACGCGAAATGGATGGGGGAGAAGATGATGGATGATACTGGACGGCTATGTCCTGAAGACAAGCGGTCCAACAAGAGCCCACGCAGCTCGGAACATGGCGCATCCACCCACACTCTTGTTGGGATTGTTGGGTGGTGTCAAGAAAGCCACGATGATGGATGATGGCACGAAAATTCGGTCTTGCACGGCATTGCATCGTGCTGCACAAGCAGACGAATGCGACCCATGATAAATTGGCATTGGGCTGGAGCAACTGTCCACCTGCCTTTGCTATCGACCAGCAAGCTGGCAACTGGCCGTCCGCCCACCACCCACGATAACGTCAGACCTGGCCGTGGCACCACCAGCTTGTGCAGCACTTTGTCAGCGAGGTACGCTACTTCACAAGCCGAACATGGCGCAGAGAGCAATATCCCACGCTACACCCAGTCTGACGACATAATAGTGCGATGATATCGTGGACAAGCAGCTGCTCCTTGCCGTACATCTCCACGTGAGATGAATGCATCTTCGTTTCAGCAAAGTTCATGAACGCAAATCGTTTTACTGCACATTACTAGCTGCGCTTGAATTGCCAGGTACTGCCAGGCTTCGCAAAAAAATATATCGCTTAAGTGTTCACAGGTACATCTTCTCGAATCCAATCACCTCCCATCTTCCGGTGTTCGTATCCAAGGTCAAGTTCGTATGCTTGATCTGGCCGTCTCTCAACGCCCCCGACTCGGCTTCGCCACCGCCTATCGGTCTCTCGACATGGTTGGCGCCAGCATTGATTGTGAAATTTGCCAAAGGTATGTCCCAGCCGTTGCGAGTGGCGACACTGGGAGAGCCTGAGTTAGAAGTCAGCACATGGCTTTCTTCCCTATTGCAACCTCTCAAAGACGTGAAACAGGGGTAGAAAGATGGACAGAGAGAGATTCGCGTACCATAGTAATGAGCGCTGGCCTTCTCAGGAGTCAAGGTCAGATGGAAATAGCCACGATAATAACTTTCCTGCCACGTCAGTTCGTCATTGCGCCGAATCATCCCGCGGGCAGAATTTCCAGCAACGGGTTCAATTGGCCCCTCATGGCCCTTTGAGCTAACTGCCGTGCCGCCAAATTCGACGCCGATAGCACCATTGCCAGTAGCCTTATCATAAGGCTTGGTTCCGAGCCAGGCAAGATCAGACACCCAGTTTTCGTGCGAGTCACCGGCAAGGAAGAGGTTGTTGTCGATTTCATTGTCGTACAAGTGCTTCAGAGTTCTGTTACGGTTGGCCACATATCCCTGGTAGTTCATATGGAATTAGCACGGTAAACGCACATCTCCTCCCCGAGATCAACTTACGTCCCAGGCATCGTCATTGGTGCTCATGTCGTCGCTGAGGAAAATGCGGGAGAAGATTATCTGGTTGCCAATGACTCGCCAAATAGCACCACGCTCCTTTGATTGGGTCAAAGTGCGGTAAAACCAGTTCTCCTGTCGAGCTCCCATCAAGGATCGGCTGGGATCGTCAGAAATGCGGCTAATATAGTGTTCGTTCCAGTCTGACCACGTATTTGTCAGTATATCTGAGCTTGGTGGCAAAGAATGAATACCATTCACAGATATCAGTGATGCTACGATCGTAGTTCCTAGTGTCGATCATAACGAGATCAAGGAGCTTGCCCATCTGGAAAGATCTCCAGACACGCAGACCGTCATCAAGGTCAGTTTGACTACAAAATTTTTCAAAGTTCAGACTCTCGCTCCCATGATATGATTGTCAATAGTCAGAAGGGAATGCATACCGGATCGGCATCCACTCAAAATACGCTCGCACGGCATGCACTTTTCGCGTATCAACCGTGACATTGGTGCCAGACTTGAGGAAAGAGTCCTCTGTATTGTTCAGGTAAGCAAATCCGTCCCTGTATCCATTGTCGGCAAATTCTAAGAAGACGGATCTCAGTAAGCACCCTGGGACATTTCGTTACTGCCATCATCACATACCGTGGTCATCCCACGTGGTAATCCACGTGTAGTTCTTAGCCAATAGCTGCAAATCAGGGTCGCTTCGATGCTGCAATGTTGACACCATTAACGACAGCCCCCGTCTTCTTCAGCTCCGTACGCAATGTATGCCAGAAATACATACCAAGCCGTGGCGAGTTCGGTAGTCGCCAAGAGTAAAGATCTCCTTGGCGGGCTTAGTAGCACGCTCGCCGCCCGCAGCGTGTTCGTAGATGTAGTCGCCAAGATGAAGGACAAAGTCATGCTTGCCCTTCCTGGCAGCATTTCCGTAGGCATTGAAATACCCAGTTGCTGCGATTTTGCTCCTTTTAGCTGATTCTTCCAGGCATCCATCCTCCACGACTACTCAGGCGACAGAATGGGACACGTACGGTAATTACTACATGAAAATACCGCAAAGCTCAGCTTGGAAACAGCATCATCCTTGCTTGGAGCAGTCATGGCGCGACCGATAGGGCTTTTGACACTGTTTGAGCCACAAACATTGAATTGGTAAGAGTAATTCGTCATGGGCTTCAGTCCCGTGGCTTCAACCTACCAGTCACAGCAAATGTCAGCACTAACCATGTTCAGTTCATCGTTCAACAACAAAATGTTGTAAAATGCCAACCTTGACCGTGTAGTCGATGTCAGAAGTCGTATAAGCCGTGCCGCTAGTAACCAGCTTCTGCGACTTTGTGCTTTTCGCGTACTCGAGAACCTTCCACTCGACGCAAATGGGGTTCTGGTCGGCCTTGATATACTTATCCGTCTCATGGTTCCAAAGAGGTTCCGTCCCGTCGACAGTGACTTCACTCTTGTCGGACTCATTGGTCGGCGCAACGCGAGTCCAGAGGATCACACTCTCCGGCCAGGGATCCCCAGAAGCCACGCCGTGAGTAAAGTGTAGTTGCCAGGGCTCGCAGGCTGTGGTCCCGCGCTTCCGAGAGCGGCGCTCAACGAGGCCAACGTCGATGCCGAGACGCTCATGACGTCTGGAAGGGCTGTCGTAGTTCAGGTTGCCGTCGAAGCTGGCGGCGGTTGAGCCGACCAGCAGACTGGTGGCACCGAGCAAGTCATGCCATTTCATGTTGAGCGACAAGAAAGTATGAAGAGTTACGAGGTTGCTCCAGCGTCACCCTACCCTGCCATTACATATCTCGGACTCCACAAAGTGCCCGTGAGCATGTGAATTTATTTTAGCGCTTTGCGAAATTCTCCGCGGCCGTTAAATCTGTGGAGCTCGCGATCTCCCGCTCGGGTAGGTACATAGATTGCTTGAGCAAGCCCTGTCTCATCATGTAGGCAAGTCATGTAGCAGATGAAGAAATGATCGACAAGTAGAGAGTCAACGTGCACACGGAATTGTATCCAATTCGCTGCGGGCACCGTCACATTCATGGAACTCTGACGGCGCAAAAGGTTGTCGACAATTTTAATCGCGTGTACGTGACCCCCCTTTGGACTTCATATTCATTATCTGCTCTCGTTGATTGGCGCTTTTGGACCTGGTAGCTTCGCTCATGCATGTTTAACACGTGGGGTCAAACAATTAATAACTTTGATTGTTTGTTCATGGTTACTTCCCCAGAAGCGGTCAAATTTCCCTCCGCGTCAATCGTTTGCTCCTATATTACAATCTCCCCCAAGGATTTAATGAATTTGCAAGGATGTCTTGCATGTCGATTCCGTGCGTTACATGACGCTTGACACGAGAAAACAAAGGACCACATAATCTCCCGGGCCACTACGTCGTAAGCGTTAGTACTAAATATAGTATTCCATGAAGTCAAGTGGCTTCTGATATGTTGTATACGTGATATGATATATGATTGGAGTTGATCCGTACCGCAGCCTGCCGGGATTTACCAAGCAGAAACCTCAGATATCCCGTAAGATCGCTTGTCCCTTCCTCTCTCAAGGTCATGATGAAGTTCCCTGCAGAAGTGTGCCAACTTTTATCGGCTTCAACACCTTCCATTTTTGTCTATCCGGTAAATCCCTCTGATTCCAGTACCTTGACCCATATCTGAGGTACGCGGCATAGGTTCCCGGCTTGCAGTCTGTGCCGGTATGCTTCCTCCATAGTGAGGACAGCGTATCCCCCATGACCCTGATTATCATGCCTGTTGCCAACTTGAACCCAAAACTCTTTGCCAGGCAAGCCTCAACCACTTGCCTTGCTAGTTTCTGGTCTTCGCTCTCTAGTTCGCCTTCCTTGGGCAGCGGGAGGGACATAAGCTCGTATTGCCGTAGGCCGTTCCATGCGGTCATTTCATTGATTAGCTGCGAACCGGCCATGTAGTCGATCGCGTAGACGTGCTCTGCGCTGTACTTGGGTCCGTTCCAGCCGTCTTCTGGGTCCTCCATGCTCATCACCATACGAATGGCCTGCCCCTGAATGACGTAATCCGCCAGCAATTTTGTCACGTCCTCGGGACCATAAATCTTGCCGTCCTCTTCGAATGACATGTCGAAGGGGGTCAGAGGGAGCTCTCTGAGCAGCTCGCTGGTGTGCATGCCTTCTGTGCAGGTCCTGCCTCCTTTTTCTGCCCACAATTCTAGTAAAAGCTTGTGTGAGCGAAGGATAAGAGGATTATTTACGTTTGACGCCATGAAGTAGTTGGTGATATTGCGGTCCTCCGGTGATCCAGCATTATAAGTCAACAGCTCATATGGCGAGTCCGGATTGCCCACTGTCGTGCTCCACATGCGCTCCAAATCGCCGATCTGAATCATTCCGACGTCTGCATATACACCGCCATATTTCAGGAGCAATGGGAAGCGAACAAGGTCTGATGAGTGTTGAATGGCGTATGTGCCACCAAGGGTACCGGCCGCGAAAGCTTTGGGGAAGTTTTGAGGGTCATTGATTTCGACGAAATTTGCGATGTTTAGAGGGGATTCTGGCTCTCTGTCGATGACACGAATGATCCAGCCCTGTTTTGAAAAGCGAGTGTGCCATGCGCGAACAGTTCTCTGGCCATATGGGTGCATGTTGATAAACCCGTTGTGCCAGTAGAACCACACGTTTTTTGCTCCAGAGACTGGCTTCGGGTGAAGAATGTCGTAATCTATTTCGGCGTCTGACCTAAGGTCAAGAGTTTCATCCGGAGCGGCGAAGACTCCTCCTGGAATCTTGAAAGGTGGTGAGAGGGATTCCATTGTGTTTGTTGCAGCTACGGTGGTGTCCTGGGTTGATATAAACATGAAGCTGCAACCCACGCCGAATGTTGGTCAGTATAATGGCATGGCAACAGCATCAGGTCGACTCATCGAGACCATCTGCTCCCTGGCCCAAGGATCGTGTTATGTCAACTCATCAAATTTCCACGTCCATTGAACTGACCTGCACTACATAAAGACTGGCTGCAGAATTATTAACTTGAGCGTCCGCATATACCATGTCGACAAATGATGTGACTTACTGCTAACTATGGCGAGAAGACTTACGAGCAGAGACTTCTACTTCGATTCGATTCGAACCGATGGTTCTCCATCTTTTGCGATACAAAAGTGAAGGAGGTGCTGCGATGAGCAGGCGACATTTCCTTCAGGGTAGGGCTTCTTTCGCTTGCCTTTATGTGGGTCCATTCTATCATCGTGTTGCTTCCCGCAACCTGCCTCTGCCTCAGCCTCGCCCGAGTCGCGACATGCTTGGGACGCTATTCTCATTTGTTTCCCTTGCTCCTACTGTCGCACATATGTCATGATCTCCCGGGCAGGCTTCTCGCCCAGGAGAGACCTTGATCACTTTGATTCTGGTCGCAATGCGCCGGTTGAGGGATGAGTCTGACGACGACGATGACGACGACGACGACGACGACATTCCTCTCCACCACAAGAAGCCTTTCGGCGCAGGGTTGAAGCGCAAGAGAGTCGAGTTTGTCCAAGCAGCAAATTCCGAAAATGGCATAGAAGCCTTAAACAAGGCCAACTCGGGCTTTGCAGTCGGAGATCTATATGCGAGCATCGTGCTTGGAGATGGAAAGCCCAAGCCTGTCTCAGCGCTCGTTGCAAGGCCTGGCACTCCTCAAGCGGAATCGACCAACAACAACACCACTGAAGCAACCATCTGTGCAGTATGTTCTCTGCCCATCACCACATCGGCCAAAGACCACGAGGCTTCTGTGGCTCATCAAGTGAGCATGCCTCACGCGCATCCTCCTTCTGCCCTGGATAGATCACGAATGGGCCTCCGAGCGTTGGCATCGCAAGGCTGGGATCCCGACGCTCGGCGCGGACTGGGACGTGAGGGTGAGGGAGTTCGCTATCCCATGAAGGCGAAAGCGAAAGATGACAGGCTGGGCATAGGCGCAATAGTGCCGGAGAAGCCCAAGAAGGAGCCGCCTCCTCGCAGGTTGACGGGCAAGGAATTAAAGGTTGCGGTGGCTCAGGATAAGCAACGGACGAAGCGACTTCAAGCAGAAATCTACGGTAGAGTAGATGTCGAAGGCTACCTGAATCGGTCAATGGACGAATAGACGTTTCAGATCATTGTTTAAAGCGGGAAATTCACCTTGCTCTGTCGTTACAGTGTTGCTTTGTGTCTTTGTGTCTTTGTGTCGGCGATGACTTGACGAGGTGCCATGAAACCTGCGACATTGTGATGCAATCCGCCCGGTTGAGATGCGGTACTTTGCCCTCAACTTTGTTACAGCGCCAAGGCAAGCTGCTTGTACAGTACCAGCCTGCCGTGCGTTGTACGTACGATCCAGGGATATTCGACCTAGGCCTAGTGTAGTGGCAAGGCATGGCATGGCATCGTATGACCTCATTTGGCGACTCAGGCGTGAAAGACTGGCGGGTGAGCGTCCCAGCTGCGAGCGCCTGAAACAGGGTCCACCGGCCTGCCACAGCGCGCGTTAGTGACAATCCCAGCGCCGTTCTTTGCCTGTGCCCGTCTGTGTCAGTGTCTCAGGATGCTTTGTATAGTGGGTGTATAGTGGGTGTATAGTGGGTGTACAGTGGGTGTACAGTGGGCGTGCCTTCAGCTCACCCGCTGCACACATGCATCCAAACACGGCCTGCAACAAACTCTACTTCGCAACCCCGCTGGTTCTCCGTACACAAACACATCTCGTGCTCAGTCTGTCATCTTCGGTAAGGGTGCGCGAGGTTCTCACGGATTTGTTCGCTATTGTCATTTATTCTGTCTTTTGCATGCAGACTGGCTCTGTATTTGTCTTCAACTCCCTGCCGCAAGGAGCTGCAGCCCCGACTCACCGCCGCCCGTCGCTGTTCCGAAACCGAACCCCTCGCCTGAGCACGATATCGTGATAATATAGAGCCTGGAGCTCCGTCCGTTGCCCATCATGGGTCTCTCCGTGCTACAGGAGCAGCATGATAGTATGGAATAAGTAGCTGCGCTTCCATTGGTACACTCCGAACGAGCACTGACTAGCCTTGGCGCAGTCATTCTTCAAGAGATTCGCGACATAACACAGGGTGATGTACGCTCTCGACTCCAAGACATAAGTTGTAAATAAAACGCCTGAGCATATTCTGACACGGCTGAGAACGGCAGTGGAAATGCCTCATCGTGGACGAGACGTCGAGGAAAATTGTGGACAATGTCGTCAAAGAAGATGATATCCTCAACATTAACATAGCGAGTGAGTTTCATGCCGCCCCGAGCTCTGCTCGCGGAATCGGACCCGAATGATAACCTTCCTTTGCGACAGCCATTGAGCGAATTGAGAGCCGAAGAGAACCAAACCCTGGTATGGATGCCATCTATCTCCTGTCACCCGAGCCGCATATTGTCGACTGTCTGCTTGCCGATTTCGACAGACGGAGGTACCGAAGAGGATATCTGGTTTGGACCAGCCTGTTAGATCCCACCCTGCGCCGCAAGATCGACGAATTTCCAGGGATTAGGCAACTGAGAGCGGCGTCAAAAACCCTATTCATTGATTTCTACCCGCGAGAGTCTCATCTCATAACATTTCGAGACCCATGGAGCTTTCCAATACTATACCACCCCGCTTGCAACCACTTGATTCCCAAGCATATGCAAACTCTGGCACAACGAGTAATGACCTCTCAGCTTTTGGAAACGAATTTCACATGGAAAAGGTCGCGCTGACACTGTCACTAGATTGCGGGCGTCTGTATCGCCATCGGAGAGTACCCCAAAGTGCGGTACTATCGGCCGAATAATGCACTTCACGAGGCCTCGGTGCTTTGCTCACACCTGGCCAGGTTTGTACAAGAGGAACTAGACGGCTACGCGCATTGGAACCCCAACTTTCCACCGCAGTCGAATCGACCGCAATCAACACTCATAGTGACAGATCGGTCAATGGATCTTATGGCGCCGTTGCTACACGAATTCACGTACCAGGCAATGGCGCATGACCTCTTGCCTATCAAGGACGCAGATAAAGTTACGTACCGCACCAGGATAAATGCAGGAATGGCCGACGAGACAGAAAAAGATATGGAACTTGGTGACAAGGACAAGATATGGGTCGACAACCGACACCGACACATGAAGGACACCATTGACAAACTCATGGGCGATTTCCAAAAGTTCCTGGACGAAAACCCACACTTCACCAACGATGGCGCAGACGCCACTAGCCTCAACGCCATCCGAGAGATGCTGGCAGGCCTGCCGCAGTTCCAAGAGATGAAGGAAGCGTACTCGCTGCATCTCACCATGGCGCAAGAGTGCATGAATATTTTCCAGAACAACAAGCTTCCGGACCTCGCGTCCATTGAACAGACAATGTCGACGGGCCTGGATGAGGACTTGAGAAAGCCCAAGAACGTCCTGGAGACGGTTGTCCGCCTCCTGGATGACGAAGCCATCCTCCTCCCCGACCGGCTTCGCCTTATCATAATCTACATCCTGTACCGAGGCGGCGTCATCATGGAAGATATCCAGAAGCTGCTGACCCACGCATCGCTACCCCCGCAAGATGGCGAAGTTATCACCAACCTAGAGCTCCTGGGCGGCAAAACGTCCCACACCCTCAAGGAGCCCCGACAAATTCCTCCGCCGTTATTCCCCAACGACCCCAAGAGCATGTCACCGAGCGAGGAGTACGCTCTCTCGCGGTACGAACCGGCCGTCAGGTCCATGCTCGACGCCCTGACAAAAGGCACACTGGACCAAACGGTGTTCCCCTACGTCAAGCCGCCCATGGATCCCAACGAAGACCTCCTCGCCGCACAAGGCGGCTCCCTCCGCGCCGGACGACCCAACTGGGCGGCGGCAGGCCGTCGACCGCCCGAGAACCGGCAGAGGATCATCGTCTTCATGGCCGGCGGCGCGACGTACAGCGAAAGCCGCGCCTGCTACGAAGTCAGCCGCGAGAAGAGCCGGGACATCGTCCTCGCCACATCGCACATGCTCACACCACAGCTCTTCGTCCGCCAAGTCGGCGATCTAAGCCGCGACAAGCGCCAGCTCGACATCCCCATGGAACGACCCAAGCCCCGCGCCCCAGCACACCTGTTTGAGCGTCCAGCGCCACCACCGCCCTCACAGCAAGCCGCCCCCCTGCCGGGCAACCCCCTACCCCCAGCTCCCAGGATGGCAGGCTCCCCGGCAGGCGGTCTCCCAAGCCGCCCCGGCGGCCCCCGCGGACCATCACCAACGCCGCCCGTCCCGCCGACCGCATCCATGTCCACTCTCAGCCTCAACTCGACTGCGCCCGCCCAGCCGTCCAACGGGCCGCAAGCCAAAGAAGACGGGAAATCGCACAAGGAGAAGAAGAGGCGGAACTTTCTGGGCATGAAGAAATAGGGTTCTTCGCAGAGCGGCGTGCGTCGTGTGTGAGGCGGCTTGGCCATGCGCCGGGTCGACACGTAATAGGGACGTCATGTATATGTGGTACGTAAATAGGACATAGTGAGTACAAATGCGCAATTCGGGCGGCCGGAACGTATGCAATGTGACAGACACCTGGCGTCGGGAAGCGACCATTTCACGCACAATTGATCACACGGTCCAACGATCAAGTTGATCATTCCAAATCCTCAATTCGGCCTCGCAGACAACACCACCTTCAGCAAGCTATTCACAATATCCCGCCCCTACACGTATTCAGTGAGAAGCTAGTTAATTTGCTCATGAGGAGAAAAAAAAAGTACACGGTCATGGCTGGACTCTGGAAATAAGGCGTGATTGAAAGAAAAAGAAAAAGAAGAGAAAAAGAAGAGAAGAGAAGGGGGAAAAACGTTGCCTTTTGAAAACAGTGGAGCGATATTTTTGATAAACGTGGCGGACTACTTGGTCTGCTGTTGCATTGGATGGGGTACTTTGAACTGTGCTACACTGCTCCCGCTGCCTGGACATATAAAATGGGGTCCCGCGTGATACATGTTGATAATTCCAGCATCATTTTTTTTCTTTTTACCCCTCTCCCTTCTTTCGCTTCGTCACGCATCGTTGGCTTCCAGATTGCAAGACTCACCAAGTCATGGCCGTCCGTAGTTTGCACCACGGCCATTGTTGCCGGCAGAGGGATGCATGCCTCGGGCCTCGAATGGGGGACCACCAAACCCTTCAGGTCCCGGAGGAGGTCCATTAAACCCGCCTAGCCCGGGAGGCAGGAAGCCGTGGGGTGGTCCGTTGAAGAAGCCTGGCGGCGGCGGCGGCGGCGGAGGAGGCATGTTCCTTGGCGGCATCCCCCCCATGGCATCTGGTGGTGGCATGCCGCTGGGAGGAAAATTGGGCGGGAACATCGGCGGCATGGGCATATTCCGGCTGAGCCCACTTAGGCCTCCAGTAAGCCCTGGCGGTGGCAGCATTGGACCTCTTTGCTGAGGAGGTGGCATTTGTGCCCCACCTGCCATCCAGGTAGGAGGCATTTGGTCCAAACCAGGAGGTGGAGGAGGAGGCCGCTGGAGAATCTGTGTTGGTTGGGTCGGGCGGAACTCTCTTTCGACGTTGTGGAATTGTTCATCCATGGAGAACCCAGGAGGAGGCTGTGGGCGAACGTTGTTCCGGTTCTCTCGAACACCAAACTCTTGTTCTCGCTCATTGTACGGCGGCATGATTGAGTGCTTCTGGATCTGAGGACCGAGCTGAGGCTGAGAAGGAACTCGGCCGTGGTCTGACCGTTGACTCTCCGGTGCCATCCTCATCAAGTTCATCAAGAACTCGGTGTTGCTATTATTGCGAGCCGAGTTGGGATCGGGCCGTGTTGTTGACCCTTGGCTGGACACACGTTGATGGTGTCCCACAAGATCCTGAAGCAACTGCTCCGGCCGAGCAGATTGCTGCTGAGGTCGAGGGGCAAGTATTTCTTGCTGAGGCTGTTGCGATGCCGGGCGACCTAGTGGGCCATCTCTCGGAGCGCCACCGAATTGCTGGAATGACTCGGGGGACCCAAGGGCATTCTTTTTGTTATCTGGAGCATTTGCTGACGGAGGTGCGGCGAAAGGTGACGAGCCAGGCGGAGTAGCGCTCATGGACGCCTTCTGTAACTTGGCAAGCAGCTGCTTGAATGCCTGCCGCTCTTCCTCGGGAGGAGCAGCGGCAGCAGCAGCAGCAGCTGATGTCCCACCGCCGCTACCTCCACCCGGAACAGACGCTGTCACGCCGAAGAGCGCTCCGAGGCCAGGAGGGACAGTAGTCGACCCAGAAGTTGCAGCTAGCCCGTTCGCTGGTGGCCCTGTGAGCGGAGTCGAAGATTCGGTTCGTGGCCTCGTGTCTCCCTGAGGTTGAGAGAAGAAAGAGGTAAAGCGAGAGGATTTACCGGCAGTCTTGACCTTGGGGGCAGAGTCTTTCTGTTCACCAGGTGCAGTAGCGTCGGATGTGGCACTGCCTCCTCCAAATGCGAGGAAGAACTTGTCTGGGCCGGCCTCCACAGCAGGAGTAGGCAAGGCTGGCTTTGCCGGTCCGGCAACGGTTTCTGTTGAAGGTTTAATATTGGAAGCAGATGATTCACTCTTAGCCTTCTTCATTTGTTCCATCCATTTTTGGAAATCTTGCTGCGTATGAGCTTCACGAGCTTCTGCAGGCTCGTCGAGCCATTCCGGTTCACGCTCTTGCCGCTGATCACGTTCGCGGCCCCAGCGTCGATCGTTCGCCCTCCCGGCATTGCGGTCATCAGAAGGCTCGGCAACGTCACGATCTCTGTCTCGCCAGCTCTTTGTTCGATCACGATCTCGCTTTTCAGGTACGGATGTTTCGCCAGCTTCTGTGGCTCGCCAATTATCACCCTTATTTCGTCCCAATCCATTTCGAGGTCGGGTCTCGGCATCGGTACCATCTCGATCTCGGGCAAACGTATCGAGTGCTCGACCTGGTCGCTCGCGCGCAGCTTCACGATCTTCTTTGTTGCTGTCTCTTGCGGGACGCTTGTCATCGCGAAAGTTACCACCCATCTTGCCGTGAAACCTTTCAGCACCCTCGGCACCAAAGCTCTTCCGTGGCTTTACCATATTCCATCCGTCGCCGTCTGGATCCCCTTCGCCGCGGCGCCGCAAAGGGTTGGGACGGCTATCATGAATGCGGTCGCCGTCGGTATCGCCACGACTTCTCATGCCGGGGCGACCTTGAGAATTCGCATCTCGGGAGGATTTGTCGTTCTCAAAGACCTTGTTCCCCCGAGCGGATGAGAAGGCCATGCGTGGTGGGCCAAAAACAATGTCATCTGGGTCTTCATGCATGAGAGGACTCGCCCTCTCTCTCAAGTTAGCAATTGAACGACATCTACAGTCATCATTAGGCGACAGAAGCACGGACTGGAACTATTACGGGATGCATGGCGATCCAGAGACCGCCGATTGGTTTGGTCGAGCAGCGAAGAATCGTTTGTTCTCGGTCTCTCGTTACCAGACTTTGTCCCCTGGGCTCGGATTTGCTCGGGCGGTACGCTGCAGACAGGCATCTGGATTAGCACACACAGCTTATAGTATCAAACTGGGGTTGAGAACAGATATGAAGGTACCCCATCCACTCCTCTGCAGGAGGGAGATTATCCGGTCTGGTACATAGCGGCGAGTTCCGCAAATGCAGCAGATATTCTGCTGAGTATCGAACGGCCATATCAGGGCGGCGAGGATGTGACGCCCATCTGACAAGCGGCCACCGTGACGCCGCGAGGGAGGAGAGAGGAGGTTAGGAGCCGGAGAGTGCTGGATATAACTGCGGGTATGAACGGCGCGCGGTAATAATGATTGGGAGTACAAGATCAATTAAGCTGCGTTGGGGCGCAGACTAGACGATGCGGAGCGGCGCTATGGCGATGGAGATGAGGAGCCGGGGTTTGGAAAAATTGTGTGGTTGAGCTGTTGAAGCGGCCGAGTCTTTGGTGGCGTCGTGTGAATTGACAAGGAATGGGGCGAAGAGGAACGGCCTCGGCCAAGGCGCAAGGGAGGAGAGGCAGGGCGATATAAATAGAGATGATGTAGAATAGAGGACGCTGTCGAGTGTGGAAGCGCGAGTTTTCAGGAAGAGATATTGCAGCGGAGGGCTTGCGGGAGGGTATGTGAATGGTGAATGGAAAGATCAATTGCATGCTTTGGTGTAGCAGGCGGTGAGCAGGTCTGGTCGTGCGGGAGATATGTGAACCTGGAGCGCCGTCAGATGGTGGGAGCAAGGCAAGCTGTGTGTCGACTTCCTCCGTGCAGTGTTCAGGCGGGGTCAATTTAAACTGGCCCTCAGCACCAGCAGCGGAGTGGGCAGCAACGGTCGGCCTAAATTGACCACCGCTGGAGTATCTAGTAGGTATGTACCTATGTACCTAGGTGCCCTCTACCTGCTTGAGAAAGTGTCGCTCTTCTAGGCCTCACACTGGGGTGGCGTGGTTTCTTGAGTGGCTGGGAGCGCAACCTGGCCAGGGCAGGAGGTGCCTCCTGACTGACTGCACTAATAAGTGCTGCACAGTACCTGTACGCATTTCCACGTCTGTTACTCCGTACATAGGGTCACTCTGTCTACAGAACGCTCCACCAATCACATCTCCGCCGCGGCAGAGGAAGCAGAGCAAGTTCTGCAACTGGGAGCAGGACTACATCAGCATGACACCTCGAAAAAACGCAAGCCACGCGAAACTTCAAAGATAGGATTCTGCCCGTTACAAGACGGCAAAGAGCGGCCAAACTATGCAAATGAACTGCCTTCTCTGATCAACACGAAGTCGAAAGCGTCGCTCACTTCCCGTCCTTCCCAACAGCAGCAACCTCCTCACTCAGCATCATGATATGCGGCAACGGCCCAACAGGCGTGACGGACAAGGGATTGATTTGCGTATGACTCCTCGTGTAATGCCACTTGATATGCTCGAATTGCGTCGTGTCCTTGAATGCCTCGTGGTTCCAGTACAAGTTGCGCATCCACCTGTGCAAAGCGGGATACCCAGACCGGATATCCCGAATGTTGCACTTGAAATGCTGCACATACACGGGGTCGAACCTGACCAACGTCACATACAATCGGACGTCTGCCTCAGTGAGCTGTTTACCGAAATAGAACGGCCCTTCCTTCTGCTGCGAGATGTGCTTCTCTGCCCGATCGAGAGCTTCGAAAAGGGCGAGGACATTGCGCTCGTAGGCCACGGCTGTGGTTGCAAAACCAGACTTGTATACTCCGTTGTTGATGAGATCGTATGTCCAGGAGTTGGTGTCATCGATTTGGCTGCGTAGTGCCTCGGGATACAGCTGGATGGCACGGTGTTTCTCATCAAGGAGTTCGTCAAACTAGTGAATGAAGATGTCAGTGTTATCGTAGGGGATCATGCTTGAGGGGAATTCAATGTAGGATGGACAAAAAAAAAAAAAAAACAACAAGGTTTGATTCGGGCTTGATCTCTCGGAAAGCTCACCTCACTGCTAAGCATGCGCAGAATCTCAGAGCTCTCGTTGCTGACGATTCTCTTTGTCTTCTTATCATAGAGCACGGGAACGGTAAAGCGCCCCTCATACTCCTTCTCGCTCTCAAAGTAGACATGTCGCAAGTGCGTGAAGTCCTCGTGGCCCTCGAGAGGGTCCGGAACGACGTTCTCGCCGGGCTCCTTCTCGTCCTTTGTTACGAAGCGCCATCCTCCCTCGCCGAGATGCCAGTGTACCACGGAAAAGGAGATGACGTCTTCCAGCCCCTTGAGCTTCCTCGCGATCAGAGTGCGATGAGCCTGGTCACGATGTAAGCGGTTTAAACTTCTTCCAATACTGCGGGGAATCGGATCCGGAAGTAAGACGTACCCACGGGCATGCATAGCTGACGTACAGATGATACCGTCCCCTCTCAGGAGGGTACTTCGCGCCGTCCTCCTTCGATATCAAATCTCGGAACGAACTCACCTGGCGCTTGAACTCGCCTGACTTATCGTTTGGGTTGACCCAATCGGTAACCTTGCCGGAGGTAGACTGCTCACAATCACGACCCGTCTTAGTGCAAATGGTACTTTGACGCTCTTGAATGGCCAGCGACTTTGGCATCCAAGGATCGGGGCGGCTTCTCTCTTACCATCTTTCGCTGGCTCTGGGTGATCTGTGAGAGTTGAGAAGAGGGTTGTATTCCGCGGACTTGTGACACAGAATGCAGTAGGACTGCGGGGTGGCGAGCCGAGAAAAGTGCAGCTTGTAATAGTGTACAGTGTGTACGGCTGAAGTGAGGGGTTGCTGTCACTACTCTGCCGGTGGTGGTGCTGGATGTCTTGACACGGACACTGGCGAGCGTGCCAAACAACCGTAGGCAATCTGTCCTCATAAAGGGCTGGCTGTGTGTCAATATGTCTCGCTCTGTCGCCCTGTCGCCCTGTCGCCCTGTCGCCCTGTCGCCCTGTCGGTAGTAAACGAGATATGTGAGGACGCTCCAGGAGATTCAAGTATATATAGGTGTATATATGGTGACGATTCTTGGTCTACGGCCCCTATCCTCAGATTTGAATTTGGATGATGGATTTGGTTACATATGCCGAGCTGATGGCTGCTTGGTAAAAGTTCACCATCCTCGAGAAGGACCGGCTCTCTGTTGCAGCACATACCGTCTACGTCTACTCCGTAGAGTGAGTGGGTGGACACCCAAGCTGTGTACTCTGTATTCTCATACTCTCATACTCTCATACTCTCTAATACTAACGTCTGGTGCCTTGCCAAATCGGACTAGCGCTCTTCATCAGGGCCGCTTTGTACTTTGTACCCCAACTTTCACAATTGGTATGCGCTTAAGCGTGAACCAATTGCCAGCGTCTTTTTTCACGGCCTCGAATCCCATGCTTCACCTTATCTGTCACCCCTAAGCAAAGTGTGACATGTTCCAAGTAGGTACTTGTTCAATTTCATTGGTTCATTCCAAGCAATATTCATCAAGTCTAATCATGTTTTGTTCACCGCACCTTCACCTTGATGTATGGAACTTCTACATCCTCCTCATCCAAATCTTCAGCCACCATTTCAAAAATGACTTCCTTTTGGTGCTCTGGAATAGGGTGCTTTGAAATATTCGCCACCAGCTGACTGAGCTTCCAGCCCAAGCGCTCCTTCATCTTTGCAGGTGCGTGGAAACTGGCATATAACAGACTGACCCCGGAGCTCAACATCATGATAGTTAATCCCTTGCTCTTGAAGTGAGCCAAAAGCTCTTGCAGCGTCATGTCATCAACCTCGAACCGATCCCAGATCTTGTCGAGCGAAACCTTGCCTTCAGGACCCTTGTATTCAACCTTTGGGCTTGCAATGGGTTCACTGAAACCAAAAAAAGGCAGCGCGAGGTTGATGAAGCCGTTCTTGTACTGCTCAATGTCTTTCTTTCCATCAATTACCTTGTAGAGCTCCAGGACGACCAGCCCAGTGACCAGAGCAGTGGTGGTAGCAATCGCAGGGATGATTTTTCCAGCAATGAATTTAGTCTTGTGGCGATCAGCCGGCTCGATCTTGTAGTTTTCGGCACGTAGATTGCTGCAGGCCGTAATGAAGTCAATGTGATAATTGGAATCGTCGTCTTTCTCAAAGTCGACGGGTTGCAGCTGAAAGCCAGAGAGGGTGCTCGGGGCCGGAATGCTTGCGATTATATTTTCGAGCTCGTCCTCGTCGTCATCGCCCCCAGCGTTGGGATCCTGGAGTACATTAGCTTCTGTGGCCGCGTGATTTAATGCAAGGTGCGCTATCTAGGTTCAAACTCACAGGCTCCTTGTCATCAGCCTGAATCTTGACATTGACGTCAGGGGTGAAGTCAGGAATCATGACATTCTCCAGCTCTCGGAGGTATATGGCCTTATCATTTCCAGGCGACTTGATGTTGAAGTTGAAAGCATGAAGGTTGGCAGCGGCAACCACAAAATCAAAGTGCGTAGGGTTGTTGACGTCGAACTTCAGAGCATCAGGAGCACGTTTGGGGCCCGACCAGAATGGCGTTCCACTTGACGTCTTTGAATCCTTGGGGAAATTGTACAATAGTTGCTGAATCTTATTAGTGAATTCAGTTTCAAATTGCATTCTCGCCCACGCAATACAGTCCTCGAAGGTACGAGGTCGCTCGGTTGTGAGGTAGTTGCGAACAGTCTCCAATATCACCTTCTGGTTGCCGCCTTGCTTAAGAGCCATCTCCATGAAATTGGGCCGTGTCAAGTACAAGTTCACAGTTTCAGGTGCCTTGATAAAGCACTTCTCAAACATGTAGTCCTTTGCCCAAGCAATTGTGTGCTCGATTTTATTCGGAAAGCTGCGAATGGTGCACATTGGGAATTCCTTTTCAGGCGGGTCTTGAGAGGATGAGTAGGATTCAGTCAGGTGCGGCAACACAACCTGAGTGTTTCCTTTGGTTCCGAGTGTACCACTCTCAAGGAGAGGCTTGCGGAAGAATATGCAGCGTCGGTCAACATAGGTTCGTGCTTCAACATTGTCCAGCGCGTTTGTTACACCGTCTAAACCCTCCCAGAAACTCTCATTGAAAATATTTTCCGTATCGGCGCTGACACGGTCTTTGAAGGTCTCAATATGACCAATAAGATCTGGGTTCATGCGTTGAACAGCCTTTGCGGCACAGTCGCTCTTCATATTTCCGACATCATCAGCACGGAATAGGAATTGGCGGTTCAAGTTGCTCTTCTCGATAGAGTCCATGTCGGTGACGAAGATCTTGCCCTTGGGCCCTGCGCCTAAGCCCATCATCGCCCAGTTCTTCAGCATTTCACAACCAATAGCACCTGCACCAACCAAGAATTGTCTGAGATTGGCAATCTTCTCCTGGAATTCGGAGCCAAAGACAGCAATCTGACCATCGTATCGGCTTCCAACAGGCTTGCAGAGCTCAGCACTTCTTTTGGTTGAAGTTGGGAGGGACTCGAGAGAATCGAAGTACATCCACTGGTTGATGGGGTGGAATTTCCCGGACACAGCCTTCAGTACTTCTTGAGCAGCAATTCCGCCGAAGAGGGCAGCCATCGGGCTCAAATCACCGCGAGCTTGGTAACTGAGCTCCTTGAACAATTTTTCGTCAAACTCGATTTCGAGCTTTTCCTCTTCTGCGAACTTCTTTGCAGCACCAAGAACAACGGCAGCATCGTCATCGTCCATGGGATTCGGCAAACGCCCCTTGAGGATTTGGAAAGCTTGCAAGGCTTGGAAGCCAAGGTGTAGTTGCTGAGGGCGATCAAACTTGGCAAAATCCGACATGACAAACTCCGGCTCCTTGAGGGCAGCGGTGAAGGGCTTGAAGTTGATGATCTTGGGCATTTTAACCTGCTGGTACATGCCACCTCGCTGATACTGCCCAAGCCCAGCGACATCACCAATGGAAAATGTGTAGGGGCCCTTCACCGTAATTTTGAGAGGCTCGCAGCCGTTGAGCCCGTCCATACCTTCAACTTCGGAGAATGTTACATAGTCGCCGTCTTCCAATCCATGCCTGGTTTCATCCAGAGCGGATACAAGACCTTCCTCATCAATTCCGGCCACAATTCCACTCAAAGGGGTTTCGCCGGTCGGGTCAACAACAGTAAATCTCTCGCCAAAGTCGCAGAAGATCGAGCCGAACAGACCAAAAGCATCTGCGACAACGACGTAAATTCCTTTGGAATGGCAGTAATCTCCGATGACTTTTTGAGACTGAAGAGGGGTATTGGTTAGAACAACCACCTGGTATTTATCGAATTGTGACAAGTCGCTATCGAGACTAGTTCTTCAACGTTAGCGTTGTCTCTTAGAGTTCGGAAATGACTAGAGAGAAGAAGAAAAATACCCAGTGGCCTCATGGATCTTGACGGGGGTATACGCATTCAGCTCGGCCACTCGAGGAGTTGTCGCGTCATGTCTGGGCTTGCCAACGTCCTCAGGAGCAAGGAAGAACTGAGAGGAAAGGTCGGCGATCTCGACGGGTGTAGGGTCGTAGAGTGTCAAGCTCTTGACACCAGCCAGTGCAATGTTCTTGGCAATCTCGACACCGAGACCCTTGAGACCAACAACAAGAACATTGGAGGCTCCCATGCGCTTCATGGCCTCGTGGCCAAGAACGTAGAGCTGTCGACTATAGAGGGACTCATCGATCTCTTCTTGGCCGACACCGGATTCATCTACCTGCATTTTGGTCGCAGGGTCGACCTCTGGCGAATTCGAAGCCTGCCAAGAGATCGACATCAGCAATTTAAACACCAGTCGCATTATACCAGACCCAAGACTGGGGCACCAGCGAATCATGGTGCCACAGCACCCAAGTGAGGATGTCAGAGGAGTCGTGGAGCTTCGCAAAACTTACAGCCATGATTCGCTTTATATTTGGCGGAGATTCTCCGTTGGAGAGCTTTCGCTTCTCCAGCGCGTCTGAACTTGCTAAGGGCGGAATCTTGGAAACAAGCGATTCAACAGCTAAACTGGTGAGCTCGACCCCGCCGAGACGAACCAATGGGATGGTTTGGGATGCGAGGAATCGTTGAAGGGGCGATATAGTTGACCTCTGACCCAAGGCAGTCTTGGAAATAACTCCGCTGTTCTGTGTTCTGTGTTCTGTGTTTGATATGTACTGGACAGGTTGAGTTTCTGGATCCTAGAAATCCACTTTGACGGGTGATGAGGTAATGATCCGGATGGAGCTCTGGTGCTGGTGAGAGAACAAACGAGGGGCTGGTGGAGGGGCCCAACTTGCCTCAGCCACAAACTAGCCAGTGACAGCTTCAAGCGGGATGTACCCAGTCATAATGACCATAACGGCCAGTCATCAAGCATAATAAAATCATGTTTAGTATTGCTGTTTTTTTCACTAGCTAGTCTAGCGTAATATTATATATTGCTGTTTTTTCGAGGCAGCTCGGTTCATCGCGCCGTCGACTAATTCTGATCCGAAGTTTCCGACAGTCGCTCACCGATTCGAGTGGCTGACCGCTCATACGCGGCTACTAAAACACATGAATCCACTTTATCATAATATCTTGAAAGCATGCACTTTCAATAGCTTTTTTTTTTCTGTTTGTACTCCTACATGAGAGCATGATCGTAAATCCAACACTGCAACCATTTCAGGCTACTTAGAGACCGAAGCCTCGCTCACTTTTCGACTTGCCGAGGCTCTTTCCCGTGCTTTTTCAACATCCTTCTCGACCTTGGCGTTCCTCCACGAGCACTCCTCTGCGAATTCGCATGTCCTACACTTGAATGCCTCTTCAATATCAACACCCACGGCCTGGCGTTCACCTTGCCACCATCTCATGTAGCGTTCTAGATATTCATCCAGCACTTGGCTGGAAACTGGGAAGTCGTGTATATCAATCACCTTACCGTCATCTCTATGGACGTATTGGACCCGAAGCATGTGACCCATCGATGTCTCTCCCTCAGGAAACGTGAGTTCAACTTCAGCTTTGACCAAGTATGACAGCCCCCGAAGAGTTGAATACTTCAGTTGTCCATTACTGGAGGACTCTTCATTATTTGGCTCGTCGCTGCTACAAGACCTGCTTTCGTCGGAAAAACTTTCAGGATATGATGGTGAATCGTGGAAAACTTCTTCATGGAGGTCTCCCATCTGAGCGATAAATCCATCAGAAAGGGCATCATCCGGGTCGAGCCCGTAGCGACGGAACAACTCCAGAAAATCCAACCTTCCAGCAGCGATCTGCGAAAGGAACCGGTGGTAGAGCATGAGCTGTATTTTTGCTGGTCTCAACAGCGCATTTGTTATCGTCCCTGAAGACCCTCTTGTTTTCACGTCGACGAGGTAGAATTTGGGCGTAGGCTTGACGTGTCTATTTTTTGCTGCTTGCGGAAAAAAATTCAACAGCGATTTTTGCTTTGGATCGCGCTGCGCCTGTGCCACAAGCTCTCTTTCGAAGTCCGGATTGGGGTGCTGATGGCTGACTGCATCTATAATACCATTGACAAAGTTCCCATCTACAAGGCCCCAGACTTCGAGCTCTCGTGTTAGACCCGTCGTACGTAGAGTCCGCAAGCCTTGGACGATATTCCATAGCTTCAGGGCGAACATGTCTTCTTTGGTTGAAACAACGATTTCAGTTGTCGTGTAGACTTCATCGTGAAGTTTTTTGTGGATTTTGGAGCCGCGTTTCATAGCTGCTGTTCTTGTTCGCCGGCCGCCAGGAAGCTTTGTCAAAGTATACCAATATTGTAGTTCACACCATGCCCCGGCAGTGAGATCGGATACGGTGAGCGGCCTTTGGGGGAATGCGCGAAACCTTTGCAAAGGAGAACGATCATCGCCGCAGCTTTCAGAATCCGAATCTCGAGTTGCTACGTCGATGCCATTACCCGCCTGGATGCTATTAATTTTAGACAAGGCGCGGCTCACTAATCGCTTCATGGTCAGTTAGTGCCAACGGCCGCAAAATTAGTGATGCGCGCGGTACATACGATCGGGATACGTGACGTGCTTATGGAGCGATTCAGGGACGACGAGTTCTGGACAAGATTCAGATGACTCATTGCAAGCAACTGGCGGAGACGAGCCGTCCAAGTCACTTTCAGGTGTAGGCTTGGAACTTTCATAGTGACGAATAGCACCTGTCTGGCTGGGCAAGTCATCCAAATGTGCAATTGTGTCGAATTTGATGCCAGCAGCATCAAGTGTAATGCTCTGATGACGCAGCTGACTATCTTCCAGACGCTGAATCAGAAGCAACTCATCTTCTGGTGAGAAGTCATATCCATAGTCGCTCTCGTTGTCCAGAATTTCGTGTCCAGCCATTTCATCGCTGGCGGTGGATCGATGATGGCATCCAGACGGTGAAGGAGGGGCACTATTATCGGACATAAACTATCAACCGTGAATAGAGTGGCGAAGACACATAGTGTTCGTGCCGAGCGTGGCGCGTAAAGCGCACGTTGTCACGTGTCGTCTTGAGCACACCAAGCAGCCCGTCCAATAACACCAACGACACTTGGAATCTGCCGTGTCAGTGTTTCGCCATCGGCCTGATCGAGGTCACGCTTCGAACAGTAGAGGCCACTAGAGGCAGATTTTGCTGCCTAGCTTAGCTGTTGTGATGCACAGGACGCAGCCGCCTAGTAGCTCTCTTGCGGGTTCTGTTCTCTTTCTCTAGTACAGAGTGCGTGCTGCGGCGGCACAAACGCGGCAGCTGAAACAGCATTGACAGCCAGCTATTGTCACGCCACTCAATGCAGTGTTGCAGTGTTCAATGCAACCTGATGATTACGTTGCCGATGGAGGCAGGCTGGACTCGGCTGGATTGCATGCGGGCGGGCGTGGGCAGCAAGGGCCGGATTAAATTGACCCCGCTTGCCTGCGTTGGCAGGAGGGCTTTTTAACGCGGGACTTCGTTCGAGAAGCGGTGACAAACATTTGCACAGGCCAGCATCCGCAAATCCTCACAGTGTATTCGTGCTGGTGCGAATATGATCAATCCACAGCACTTTCAGCAGTAGCTTCTTTATCAGCAGCGTTTGATACACCAAGCCCCAAAATTCCCGATTCCGGTTGTCCAGCTCGATTTCGGGTGTGCCTTATCCCGTAACCATAAGGACCAGTGCTGCAGCAGGTGGGCCTCGCTGAAATCGGCCGCACTAGGTCCTGAATACGAGATGCCAGGCAGACCTGGCAGCAATCGTACTTACGAGCTAATGCAGCAATTCTCTGCCCGCTGTCTCTCGTTGCAGGTTGCATCTACTGGCTACTAGAATGCCCCAACGACAGAAGGATGCGACTTGGGAAGTGATTTGCGATTTTGTCGCGCAAGCGTAGTGTGAGCTCCCGAGCGTCTGCATGTCTTAACCTAGCCACTGGCCGGTGAATTAATTCGGAATAAACAGGCTCCTCATGAAGCGACGTCGCAAGCATATTGAGTATCATCGCATTCGACCTGGTGGAATTGGCTGTATGATCTATGGAGCGCCTACCTGCCTACACCGCCGAAAGAGCTCAACTAAGTGGCCATGTCGACTTCAAACACGGTTTATGGTTGCAATATGGTGGGTTCTGGTGACCGTCTTGATCGCCTGGTTTCGGACAGTGTCAGACTGACCAGTGAGCATGGCTGCCGAGCATTGAGGCATAGATGTGTAACATCTGTTGCAAACCTTGGCCACTATCATAATGGTTGATACCTACTGGACTGGATGATGTTCACACAATCCGCTACACAATCCGGCCACCCCTGCATTCTCAACTTTGCTCTCCCGTCAGATCTCTTAACACTGTTGAAGGGATAGAACCGGCGCTACACTGCACGCGACTCTACAGGTTCAATTTCAGCCTACGGAGTACATGTTTTTCTTTCAGCTGCGGCCGGGCTCGTCATAGGTTCGTATCTTGTCTATTTGTGTGATTTGAGAACAAGTGGACGCAACTCCCCGAGTACATCTAATATGCTTGAGTTGTTCTCAGTAGCTACGTGCAATTGTTTTTGTGTGTTCTCTTGCTTCGGCTCGACCCACTGGTCAAGATTTTGATGATTTCCAATCCAGATTGTTTATCTCATTTGGTGACCCGACGTGTCATTTAAGATCCTGTTGTTGTTACAAGCTTACCGCAGCATGATGGATGTCGTTACCTCCCACTTCTCGGCTTGCGACTGGGACGCTGATGCCAGCCGAATTTCTCGGCATAATAGGCGCAGGGAAAGCGTCAAAATAAAGCTGTTGTTGACTTCGGAATTGCTGTTGAACCTGCTGCTGTTTGAGCTACTGCTGCATTTTTGCCCTACAGTAGCGTAGGGATACAGGGATAGTTATCACGATACTCCTACTTCATTTTGCAGGGTTTAATCCTAGTAGAGGCTAAATTGGAAATTGGTGAGATATAGAGTAGGAACAGAAAATACCTCAGGCTGTAAGCCAATAACATGGGAAAATAAGTCTCTCCAGGTGGCACTTAATCCCTATATATTCTCCCTGTTCCTTCCTAACAGCGGTAGCCCACACTGTATCGATGCACCAATTGTGTTGTACATTACAATATATCCTAAACGTATTGACTAACATGACTAACAGCCAGACAATCTAATTGAGAAGCAATCAATTTTAAAACAGAAGAGGACCACTGACTCCACTGGAGGCTCTTAAAGTTCTCAATGTCGATCTTCCCGTATTAAATTATCCATCAACATGAAATAGCCAGAGTCTGCTTGGAGTCCGCAAGACTACCCTTTTCGTAGCGACTGAGATTGTCGGCCAATCAGAATTATCGCACTTTGGTACGGAGCACTTCTTTTGCATAATATACAACACAACCCTTGAATGTTTTTACAAATCTACTATACGTAGGTAAGATCGACCGATCGACCGATCAAACATCACCTTCCAGGGATCTCCTAAGACATGATAGTACTTGAGCCAATTCTTAAAAAGGCTCTAGACTAAAGTCCTATTAAGCTAAATTACCTCTAATTTTACCACTAACAGTTAAGTCTAGTTGCCTGCAACATTATGTGGTGATTTCGCATACCGTGATAAGCGTCGATTTCCCCCCTGTCATGTACACATCTTTGCAAAAGCATACAGGGGCTGTATGGTATGTACCAGCAAACATCCAAGTTATAAAGAGACGTACGGATATACTGTCCTACAACCCTGCCTAGTTACTTACTATCGCGCGCCAACCTGGATCCTGATGACAGCTTGTATGGCAGCTTGTGTGACAGCTTTGAAGAGCAAACGTTCTTATATGACAGTACAGGCACGGTGATAGAACTCTACACACACAAGACTTCCGAACTATCATACAATCGAGGACAGGAGCGAAGAAAAGTGGATGGGTACCCTCACCCGGGCGCATTTCCGGGGGTGCCATTCTTGAAAATGACTTGTCAGGAAACACAGATAACCTTGACACCTTGTCAAATGGGTCTTTCGGCGAAAAGTGTTCTTTGCTACGCAGGTTGGTGACCGGCGAAGGCGCCAGTTCGTGGCGCTGACGGGCATAAGGGCACCGGTTATTAGTCACAGGAGCGATTCACGCCGTGGACCGAGGGTTCACGATTTTCTTCACCCCCTCAACGCCCCCCGGCATGTAACAAAAGGAGAAGAGAAAAAAAAAAAAAACAGCTTGGTGTGGTAATGCTGCAATAGATTCCGAGAGGCATTAGCTGATTGGGGACCGTTAGGCTAGCACCGATATTAATTGGCCAATGAGAATCGTCAGAGCAGAAAGTACGATTGATTCGTACCAAAAGAAGCAGGTATGTACCTTCGACCGTCTGAGGTACAAAGAGCTACATCTCACTTCTCGCAACAATGCGGGCCCCAGCAGGGGCAGCGACGTCTTTGGAGCCCTACAGTCCCAAATTGACGATCCACCGCCTGATACCTCAGTACCTCGGCTCTTCATATCAAATAGCCAGAAGTCTGTGAACAATTGCTCAGACCTCTGATGGACACTGAAGTTATTTCTAGCCTCTTGAGCCGGATAGCACTAGGGACACTGGTCAGGGAAATTGTCGCTTTCCCTGCGTTTTGCGTACCTAGGTAGGTAGCTTCTGCTTTGCCTCTATAATATCTATAATAAGCAGCTGGTTCTGCCTCCAATGATTTGCTTCCAGATTAGTGGGCTGCACATGTGCCCTTTTGCCAAGCGAAGGCAACAGTTAGGGTCACGGGACCCATTCATCTTCCGATACATTAATAGTACCTCTCAATGCCAGAGTCCGGGGTATACTGGGAGGTATATCTTTGTCTATCGGAAGATTGCGGGTACTTCAACTACAGTGCGGCACGAATCACGGATGATACGGATGCAGATTGAAATCTCGTTGCCCCTGATTGGTCGACTAGCTGATTCGTGAGCTAGTTGTTGCCTTCGCACTGACAAAGGGAAGGGATACTATAGTAGAAGTTGGAACAGGAACCACCAAGTCAAAGGGGCTTCTCCAATTGGAATGCCACTCGGGGTCATCCCACCACGCGGGTGGTATTTTAATCCGACCCTCGGGGAGTGTGTGCAAGTTAGCTGGCCCACTAAGCCAACGAGAAAAACCGGGTCAGTACGTACCCGTCGCATGTGGTCCGCTCTTGCGCCACCGCTCGCATTCGGAGCTGCGCCTTCCTTGTTCCTGGCCACAGCTAAGGTGAACAAGGGAAATCGTGACAGTAGCAATGTTCTTTCCTGCGCAGTCATGTCATGCAATGCAGTCGTCCGCCTCCAACATCCAACATCCCATGCGAACTCGGTCTTGAGGCGGACAGCCCAAGTTCATGACGACGACGAGGGCCATAGCGGCGGCTATGGCACAGACATTCCGCATCATGTCGGCCCACACCTTTATAACACCTTCACATATTACCTTCGTTGCTTCGTTTGCCTCATATCTCTCCCATGGCACGATGCGATGGCGCACTGCGTCTGGTATCCCGGCCGCAGTCCGATAACCCCACGCACACCAGCGAAGGCCAATTTGAGTTCTCGAATGGTTGGCCCTCTTGAATTCAAATTCACCCAGCCTAGCAAGTTCATGCATGATAGATTTATCGGCAAATAAAAAGTCCCCTATCCTGGTGAGCCTTCATCTGGTCCGGATGATATAGACCCTTGATGGTTCATCTTAGCGTTACTGCCTTGCTTGTGTGCTTACTGGTAGGGAACTTCACGCAAGTCGAATGCACTTATTTCTCATCCCACGTTTTCTTCCCCGACACTCCGTGCACATCTTCTTTTCTTCGGCTCTCCAGTAAGGGGTTTTATCTACGTTGAGGCTGGTTCATTCGCCTGGCCACATCTGACACCCGTGTGTTTACCTTCCTCGTTACCTCTGCGCCTTGTTGTCGTAGACTGATGCAAGCATCGAATTCCGGATTCAGAAAAGCCAAGAAGAAGAATGGCGGTTTCTAAATCAGACTTGTTCAGACTGTCTGCTACCCAAGCAGCCCAGTTGATCAGGCGGAATCACATTTCCGCGCAGGAATATGCACAGGCCCTTTTGGACAGAGTGAGAGACCGAGATCTTCAAGTCAGAGCATGGGTTCATTTGGATGAAAAGGCTGTAATGGAACAAGCCAAAATGCTGGATTCGCTGCCTCTTGAAAAAAGAGGTCCACTCCATGGTGTTGCTGTTGGAATCAAGGATATCTTTTTGACCAAAGGTCCGCGTGATGTTGGCAATGCTCTGCGAAATCTGCGGCCGGCTAACTATAAGTCTTGCTCCAGATATGCCAACGAGGTATTACTCACGTTTGCATGCACACGATGGAAATGCGGCCGCCGACTCTGCTGCCGTAAGCATCCTTCGTTCGGCTGGCGCAATAATATTCGGCAAGACGGCCACCACCGAATTTGCTTCCATGACAGAAGGCGGACCTTGCACCAACCCAAACAACCCCAAACATACTCCGGGGGGCTCTTCTTCGGGATCAGCCGCTGCTGTGGCAGACTTACAGGCACCCCTTACAATTGGCACTCAGACTGGAGGAAGTATTGTACGTCCAGGCTCTTTCAACGGATGCTACGGCTTCAAGGTATGGCGAAAAGACATTCAAGCCGTCGACAGACCTCCTGTGGCATGCTAAGATGATGCAGCCCACTTGGGGAACAATCTCAACCGAGGGTGTCGGTAGGTTCTCTATATCAGCAGACACACCAGGCTTCTATGCGCGGACCGTCGAGGACATCGAGATGCTGGCCAGACTGTTCCGATTAGACTCTCTCACGGCCGAACCATTGAAGCCAATGTCAGTTGCAGGAGCAAGAATTGCCTTTATCAAGACTCATATATGGCCTCATGCCGGTCCTGGGACGCGTGCCGCCTGGGACTTGGCCCAGGATCTACTCAAAAGCCACGGCGGGCATGTCGAAGATGTTGACCTGCCTGAAGGTTTCTCGAAATGCTCCTATTGGAGAGACACCGTCGTAGCTCAAGAGGCCCGTGCTGCGTTCCTGTCGAGTAAGTTGAACATGCGCCACAACACTTATTGATGGCTGATATGCTGAGAGCTCTGGGATTTGAATAGAGTACCGTGAAGACAAGGAGAAAATACACGGTGACATCGTAACGCTCGTAGAAAACCCAAAGTTACCCAGCGCGATGGAAGTTCTTGAGGCTTACGACGGTATCGCGAGGCTGCGAGCCGAATGGGATCAAATAGCCAGAAATTACGACATCATCATTACACCAAGTGCTATTGATGAAGCGCCAGAGGGCCTGCAAGATACAGGAACGGCTGTGAGTCTTCTGTCAACTCCAGAATGATGGCTTAGTACTAACAAGGACAGATATTTTGCACCATGTGGACTATACTCCACGTTCCTGCTATGAACGTGCCGGGATTCAAAGGCCAGTGCGGCCTCCCCATTGGGCTCACAGTCGTGGGATCTCGTTACAGCGACATGGAAGTTCTCCAAGGAGGGAAGGCTATAGGAGCCATATTTAACGGACCTCACTAACGAATAATCAACGTCGCGAAGTGATGACACTGACACACAAGTCCGGAAAGGCGCGCAACAACGAGAAGGTGGGACTACGAAGAGGACTTTTGCTGGCTGAGGATATATATGTTCCCAAAAAAGTACGCAGTATTCGATAATCACACCCTTCTCCCAAACCAGAAAAAGAAAGAAAAAAACCAAATCTAAAGGGCACCTTTTGATCCCCACCGTGTTGGAGTGTCACTCATGTCAAACTCGATACTCCTGGCCTGCACAATATCGCTATGCTTGAGCACCGGCCTATCAATCTTCCTGCCATCCACCTTTAGTCCTCGAATATACTTCTTGCCCTGCGTCCCCGCGCCAGGTGCAGAGATCGTAAGTGCACGCTCCCCAGCACCACCAGGGAGTCTAGGAAGTCTTATCTCAACCCTGTCGAAGAACGGTGTCCCGATGACATATTCATCACTCGCAGGGTTGAGAGGGTAGAAGCAAAGTGCTGAGAAGACGTACCACGCGCTCATCTGCCCCAGATCCTCATTGCCACTTAGTCCCGCCGCCGTATTGTTGTACTCCGTCCACGCAATCTGGCGAATTACCTCGGCCGAACTCATAGGGTATCCTATCGCAGAGTACAAATAGGGGACGTGATGCGAAGGCTCATTGCTATGCTGATTGTGGCCCTCCGAGAAGTGCCTGTCCAGCTTTTCCTTGATGCCAGTCGTGCCGTGCTTGAAAAGAGAGGCCAGGCCGGCAGGATCATGCATCACGTCAAACGTGTAGATCCATTTGTCTCCCTCGGTCCACCCCCAGTCGTCTCGGGCGAAGGAGCCGTTGGAGTTGCGCGTCTGCATAAACTCGGTCTCGTTGTTCCACAAGTTCTTGTAGTTCCCGCTGCGGCGCATCAGGTCCCTTGCCGAGGCGTCGTCGCCAGCATAGCGTGCTACCACTGCCGCTGCGTAATCGTTGAGCGAGTAGTCTAGCGTCCTGCTGGCTGCCTCGGCCCAGCGGTCGTTGTCGACGTATCCGTGACGGAGATAGCTTGTCAGACCTGCTCTTGCCTCATGGGGGGTGTACGGCTCGCGTTCGAAGTAGAGGAGTTCTGTATCCCTCTCGGGCGGCACGTAGGCGTTCTTCCACACGGCTTGCCAGGCCTTTTTGATGTCAAAGCCGGAGAAGCCGCGGGCGAGGGCGTTGGCGATGACGACGTCCACGTTTGTGGCTATCATGGTGTTTGTCTCGACCATGTTGGCCCAGATGGGCAGGCGGCCCGACCAGTCGAAGATGCGGAGGAGGCTGCGCATCATGGAGTCGACGCGCTCCGGGGCCAGGAGCGCGAGCAGGGCGTGCTCCGCGCGGTAGGTATCCCATATAGACCAGGACTGGTAGTACGAGTCGTTCTCCTCGTGCACGCTATCCGTGTAGCCGCTGTAGAATCTCCTCGCGGCGCTCTTGGGCGCGCCCGTCGGCTCGGAGAAGTCGTTTGGATACTGAAGCGCGTGGAGGAGCCCCGTGTAGAAAATTGTTCGCTGGTCGTGCTCCGGGTCGGTCTTGTTCACGCCGCGGATCTTGACCCTGCCGAGCTTGTCCAGCCACGCCGTCTTTGTGTGCTGCACCGTGGACTCGAAGGGCTGGCCGTCTGGGACCTCGAGCTCGAGGTTCCGCCTCGCTTGCTCTACGCTGACGAAGGATACTGCGGTGCGGACCTCGATCCTCCTTTGTGACGAGGAGAATGTCGCGTAGGCGCCTGCGTCTTTGCCCCCCAGCTTCTTGGATCGCGGCTGGATGCGACCCCCCTTTGATGTCCCGTAGGACTGGACGGGACTTGAGAAGCGCGATACGAAGAAGGACCGAAAGTTGGCGGGATGGTCTGGGCCAAGGGCGTAGTCTTGTCGCTGGGTGTTGCTCCCCGAGACCTCTTGTCTCTCGAGATCGATTTCCACGTGGCCGGTTGAGTTGAAGCGCGTGGCTTGTAAGACGATGTAGGGCTCGAATGCCTCCTCGCTGCCCGAGTTGTCCTGGAAGTCGAATCGGATATGCCCTACGTGGGACGTAGCTGTCATGGCGACCCTGATGGCGCGCCCATACCCCGATGAATTCCGCGACACGTCACGGGGAGGATCCCTTCTCTCGAACGTATTCTCCCGCCAACGCACACCATCCCTCTTCCTAGCCCGCCCACCGCTTCCTGCCCTCACAGACTCCGGCACGGTGCCCATCCCTCCCGGACACGGGGGACACCCCTGGCCAAGCTGCTCGTAAGCCCACTCCTCCGTCAAGTCCCAGCCAGAGGCGGCCACGGAGTCGGCATCCAAGAGCACCTCATACACATACGGGGTGCTCACCTCGTCCTCCTTCTGGAACGCGAGGTCTCGCTCGTGGAAGCGCGCACGAACGCCGCCTTCGTCCTGCCCGGCGCGCAAGAGGCCCGGCGCGAGCGCAACCTGGCCCTGCTCGCCCATCCATATCGCCGGCTGGTGCGTCGCCTGGAAGCCGTGCATCCTGGCGTCCGTGTCCGAGTAGGGCACCTGCGATATGTAGTTCTCCCGCGTCTGCGGCGTCCATCGCGACATGCCGAACGGGGGACACAGGGAGGGGATCATGCCGCCGTTGCTGTCGGGCACGAGGCCTCGCGTGCCGATCAGCGGGTTCACATACTGGAGCTCGTGCGTGTCGCGGTGATAGGACTGTGAAGCTGGCTGGTGGGCGAGTGCGGCTGTGGCGGTGAGTGATATCTGTGCAAGACGGCACGCGGTGAGGGGATACATGGTGCGGTCTGCGATTGGGGGTTTTGACTCTTTTCATAGCATCTACGAAAGAAGGCGGCGTGTCTCCCGTGCTGGGAACAGGGTTATATGGCATGGCGATGAAACATCTTTTGAGAAATCCCCTAATTCATGCTTGGAACACCCATGTTTGGGTCGTGTCGTTTGCGCGACGATCGTTGCTTCCCCCGCGCTCCGCCCCCCGATCGACCTCATGCGAGCAAGTGTTGCGATTCGGATGGATTGCTGGGTCGCAATATGCCTGCATCAGGTTTCAGGCATGGTGGCTGCAGGCTTGTGCCGTTGTCCAGAAGACATGCATTTGTGAACCATGCGTCAGGAGCAACACAACAAGCGGAGCATCGGCATCCAGTGCATCGCAAGATCGACGGTTAATATCTTTGTATACACCACTCCCTTCCCTGGGGTGCTTCCGCATTGGATGCATGCTGTGGCGGATCAAGCGGGTGCAGGGATGAAAAGAAAAGCAGCTGAGCTTGCCTGACGCTGCGTGTCCAATGCTGAAAGATGTCCATGTAGCCAGAAGGCGAAAATATGTCGGAGAACAAATGATTTGACGAGTGGCAAAGACGAAATGATGTATATCCTCGTAACACCGCCAATGGTCAAAACCAGGCCTCCATCTCATCCTCACAATTCAGTGTCAATGTCTAAACGAAAACCCTCGTCTATCCGAGCTGCATCGCCATCAAGTCGTAGCAATGGCCATCGCGTTCGCTACGCAATCGACAGCTTCTGTCCAACCATCAGCGCAGATTGCAGATTGTCCAATACGTTTTGGATAAGCTTAGGCAGAGATCCTGTATTTTGGTGCAACTCTGTAATCTACTCGGACTGCACAGCCCGTGCCAGACATTGACAAGCGGTTAATGTACAGTAAAGCTTCCGCTCACCCACTCAAGCTGCCAGCCTCAAGTATGAACAAGAATGAAGGGGGGGGGAGAATGACGGCAAACAAGGTATCGGCTGTTTTCCTGTTCTTGAGACATTGTGCTTTTCCTGCTCTATCTGTCCAATAGGCTCTTCATCTCGCTCTTGATTCTCGTAATGGTGCCTGGTCCCCCGTACACCAGTCCTGTGTACACCATGGCCACGCTAGCACCGGCATTCAGCACCTTCAACGCCTGTTCTCCATTCGTGATACCCCCGGTCGCAAAAAGAACTTTTTGGGAATTTGCCGATAGCCCAGACGGCCGATCTAGCATCTTCCGATACCGTCCAACCAAGTTCAAGGTGCGGTCGAACATGGCCGGGCCAGAGTAACCGCCCGTCTCCATGAGGGCTCTCTGCTCCCTGGCCGGGAGCTCGACGCCATCGGGGACCAAGCCTGTTCTTCTCTTGGTGGTGTTTCCGACGATGATGCCATCGACGCCGCTGCGCTTTACTGCCTCCACGATGCCTTCTAGCTGTGCGTCTTCGTCTTCGTCTGGCGACACCTTGACCATGACCTTGGGCGGGGCCTTTCTGTCCGTCCTCGCGGCCTCCCTGACGACTGCAGACAGAAGTCTGGTCAGGGGCCCTGTGGCCTGCAGATCTCGAAGCCCAGGGGTGTTGGGGCTGCTCACGTTGACGACAACAATGTCGGCGTACCGAGCCAGCCTCGACACGCAGTACACGTAATCGTTTGCAACAGCCCTTTCATCCCGCTCGTCGGTCTCTTTGTTCTTGGCAATCTGGACGGCGAGCAGTCTGCCTGCTTGTAGACTTCCCGGAGGGACGCCGGCTGCCCCATCGAGGACTTCTCGCTCCGTCACGCCTAGAGATCGCGCAAACCTACGGACTCTGTCTCTCAGACGTCTGGCCACATCGTCGGCGCCTTTGGAGTTGAGTCCGTAGCGGTTCACCATGCCATCCGTGGAAGGGACTCGGAAGACACGCGGCCTAGGGTTTCCCTCTTGCGGCAGCGGCGTGATGCCGCCGATCTCAACGACACCTGCACCAAAGCCAAAGAGCACATCGACGATCTCGCCGTCCTTGTCGAGGCCAGCTGAAATGCCAACTGGATTGCTCAATTGCGTGCCGAACACGGATGTCGACAGCTCCGGCGTTTGCAGAGAGCTGCCCCTCTCGCGGGGCGCCAGTCCAAAGTCGTGGAGCACCTTGAGTGCCGCAGTGCCGGCATGGTGAGCTTCCTCTGCGTCGGGGTACACGACGCGAATTAGGCGCGGCACGATGTATCGGTGGATGAAGGCTCTGGTGTCCGTTGTGTATAAGTACGCGATGGAGGCAGTTGCGGCCAGCGCACTGCCGTACAAGATTGCCTTTGCGCGGCCAGCTTGGACCGAGGCATTCGTCGCGGTGGAGGCTTGTCGTCGTGCGTTGACCAAGGACGGGCGGGCTGGTGTTGCGCGTAGGCCCGGGAGGCTGCGAGCGGCAAGTCTTGATCGGAGTGCAGAGGTAGACATGGTTGAATTGGAGAGCTCGAGGCTGTGCGAGCCTCTCAATTGACGGCGGTTGTGGACTGGCCTGCGGGACGGGTGGCTGGCTGTTGGGAGTTTGGAACAAGTGTCGGGTTGTGGTCGGTGATGGGAAGTTTGGAGTTTGCGGTGGGTGGGTCTCCGAGCACATTGGGTGTGCATGTGTATATGTTCAAGTCACTTATGTGTGTATATCATTCGATTGCTCGTTCAAACAACGCCATTTGGTGGTTCCTTTGACAGTCAAATTGGTGACGTGGAGTAGATTGCAGAAACAAGATAGGTGGCGGTGTCTCGGCAAACAGAATATCCCCTTGCCATGCCTTGAAGTATATATTCTCTCAGGGACGATTCTGGTAGGTCCTTTATTTTTTGTTACTATTGGCTGCAGACTGCAGACTGCACTCCTCATTTCGCCACATCATTCAGTCCAATATGTTCCAGATAAGCCTCCGAATTGGGTTCTCGTCCCAAGAAAGCGGCCACCATCTTGCCCTCGTCCACACTGCCGCCCTTATCCAGCACCATCTGGCGGTACCTCAGCCCTGCCGCCGGACTCATGGGGTCCTCGGCGAAACATGTCTTCCACATGTCGGCGGCCAGTATGCGTGTTCTATCGACAGGTTAGCATAGGTCACACACGACTTTCATCCTCCCTCAAGAGAACATCTGCGTGGGCATCGAGTTTCCAGCACGTACGATAAGTAACTGTAATAGTTTGCTTCCTGGCCCCATATGAAATGCGGTGTAGTGGCATACCCATTTCCTATGGCGCTCCCGTCTGCCGAACCCTGCAGTCCAGAGACCCTCGTGATGCAATCATAGTACTCCTTGGCAATGTCCATCTTCTCGAGCTCTTCATGGCACGACGGATTATGAACCTTCATGTCAAAAAGACTCATTCCGATCTGCCGCGCTGCGGAGATACCCTCGTTTAGCTTCTTAGCTGCAACCAGTTTCGACACTACCTCGTCCGGCATGTGTTTCTCTGGAAGTTGGGACCTGTGCGGGTTCATGCAGCGCCAGTAGTCTTCGTACTGTGCTGACAGATGCGAATAGTGGCAGCTCATGCTCTTGAGAGTCTCGGGCAGCCAACACCAGAACTCGAGGAGTTGGCTGGGGGCCTCTCCGAAGTCCCGTCTTCCGCGCCATCCATGATATTGCGCGTACCTGGTGCGTCCCATGAGATCATGCATCCCTGCGGCGGCCTGTCAATATTCATGTCAGAGCGTTCGTCAGATTGTTTACCCACTCACCGTGTCCGAGCTCGTGGAATATGGTGATTACATCGGAATGCTGCAAGAGAGCGGGTGTATTCTTTGTCGGGGGAGTGACGTTGCATATCAAAGCGGTGGCGCTGGGTACATAGTTACCCCGACTATCGATGTAGCTCTGATCAACATGGAAAAGTTAAAGTTACTTCCGCCCAGCATGGATCTCATTGGAAGGGTATTTGTGCGGCTTCCAGGATTACTCACCGGTCGAACACTAAAGTCAGCAGCGTGGTTATACTTGCCTTCCCTCGGGTACAAATCCATGTACAGATGGCCTACAAAACTTCCATCGACCAAGTCTCTGACTGTAAACACCTTGACATCCTTGTGCCAAACCTCGTCATCACTCCTATGTGCCAACTCCACAATCTCAAGGTGGAAAAGCTTCTCAAAGATTTCCAGCATCCGCTGCAATACATAGTCGGCGGGAAAGTACTCTGCCACTAGCTCGCTATTGACGTCTCGTGCCTCAAGCATCTTGTTATCGTAGTACACAAAGTCCCAAAAGTGAATTGGACCTCCATCCCCACGAAGTCTTTGTAGCGCCACCATCTCATGCTGCACAAGAGGCTTCAGTTTCGTTGCCAGGTCGTTGAGGAGATTCATGACCGCGCCCGGAGACTTCATCATGCGGCGTGACACAAGTTGGTGGCTGTACGAGGAGTAGCCCAGCATGCGCGCGCACTCGTCTCTCAGCAAGACCGCTTCGCGGAACAGGCTTGCGTTTCCAGGATACATGTGCTGCCTAGCAATAAATACCTCCTTGCGACTCTCTTCAAGTCTGCATTGTCTCAGAACCTTGTTTGCTGTCGGACTGTGAAGCGATATGCGTCGTCTGCCCTCGTCATCCTTGTCCAGGCTGTCCAGCATGGCTCTGGACATGCCGTCTAACTCAAGCTCGTGTTTCCAGAGACTCCCTGGGTCGTTCCCAAGGTTCTTCACAAACGCAGCTCGGAGATCGGTCCGGCGCCTTGTGATCCGGGTGAAGTGCTCTTTCATCTCGTCAGGTAGATTGAGTCCCAGGTGGATGAATTTGACGTGTGTATCCGCCAGCAGCCGCTCTGACTCTTCATCCAGGTCTCTCGGGTTTTGTTTCACGACGGCATCGACCAAAGCAAAGACATGTTCGCTCTTGTAGATGGATTCAAATGCTGCTTGCACGTCTTTGACCCCTTCGGACGCCACCTTGCGGACTTCTGCCGAGGGAGATACATTTTCCAGGAGGACAATGGCTTCGATTTCATAGCTTATTTCATCCTCAAGCTGACTCAAGGGAAGGAGCGTATTTGCAAAAGTTGCGTTTTGCGGCGAGACGACTGATTTAAGCTTGTTGATGTCCTTGCTGGCTTTCTGAACAAGTCTCCTTGTCGTCGCAGCTATTTCGGCCGGAGTGACGCTGAATTTAGGCGGAGAGGGAATATCTCTGGCTCTGGCCATGTTGTTGATATTCTACGTGTTTGGCCTTTGTTGGAAATCTTATGTGGAATCGAGCGAGAGTCATGTCAGTTTCTGGTGCACGACCATGCCCAGTCTTTTTATAACCGCTGATGGGAATCGCACCTTTGCCCGGCGTTACTCATCAAACGTCGTCATTTTGCGTAATAGCACAAGCCGGCTGAACTCGTAAACCTAGCAAGAAGAGAAGGAGATAAAATGTATGCGCGATTTAACGTGCCAATTGACCAATGAGCACTCCCTGTGTTCGCATCTCACAAGCTACAATGGCGTCTCACCACCGCCATCTCAAGCAGTCAGCAGTCTTGTGACGAAGCTTGCCTGTAGTCACGAGGCCGGGCTGTTAGAATATTGATGGCCATTGGAAGTGGGAACTTTAGCCCCTCCCGGCCAGGAACCACTGTTTTGAAATGAGCTTGTACCAATCGGGCACTTCGCAGCCGTAGGTCACAGCTTTATGTACCTTTAGGTACCCTAGGCAGGTAGATACCACAAGTACGATACAGCCCCGGTGTGATGTTACAAAAGCACGACCCATTTTTATCTACCATTCAGGTACTCTGTAACAGCTGTAATTGGCGTACCTATGCCGTGTACCTAAAGGCTACCGATGTTAGAGAGGCACAAGGTGTGATATACAGGGTATTAAGCGCCACCCCGTAGAGACATTTTTTTTCTGTATAATTCGCTTATAAATTAAAGTATATGTTGATTCCGCCCTATGTCTCACTAATTTCCGAGCTGACATCTAATAGGTTTAAGCTACCCCTGCAAGTAGATCTGTAAAGTCATTCAGGGGTTGTATGTTGGCGCGCGATGGTACCTACCCAGGCACCTATCTTTATGTATATTTTGCCGTACCCTGCGCTAAAGTGGGGCCTGTGGCCCTCGTCACGCAGTCAAAGGGGTCAAGTTGTTCCCGCCTGCCGCCTGCCACCTGCCACCCGCCACCTGCCTCCACTCCATGCTTGCCATGGGTTCACCAACTCGCCCTAGCAACCGCGCTTGGCACATGGCGCTCATGGCCTATCATTATTGTCTCGCATGAAAGTCCTTTGAGTCTGCTCGTCGTTACCTTCAAAACCTCCCCTTCCATCACTACCTGCCACATCGCATCACAACCGGGACGGTCGTACTGACATCGACGGAAAATCTCCACGCTGCTGCTGACCGTTACCACTTTGCGCCTTCCTCAACCCGCGCTATTCTCCGTGTGATTGTTGGGCGTCAGCAGACTTCTTTGTCTCCGCAACTGTGTGTCTCGAACAATTGACCAAGGTCAACAAAGAAACAAAGAAAACAACATCCCTTTTTGGGCTCTTTACGATTTCTCCCACCTGAAATCCATTCGAATCCGACTTCGGCCGAAGCCTAGCCAAGACTCCTTGCGGCACACACTATACCCGAAGATCGAAACCCAACCCACTGCTTATCCAACTGGCCCGCTTCCAGAATACCGCTTTTTAAACCTTATGAACATCTTCTGACTAAAGCCCACGCCAATGTCTTGAACAACCCGCCGCGACCATCCGGACCAACATGGACGATTTCCCCACGCTCGGCGCCAGGGGTGGAGGCATTGCCCAGGCGGGCAACCGGCCGGACTATTACAAAGTCATTGGCATCTGCCTGGCCGTAGGCTCTGGGCTTTTTATTGGAACGTCCTTTGTCCTCAAAAAAGTCGGGCTGCTTCGAGCTAACGAAAAATATAATGAAGTTGCCGGTGAGGGCTATGGCTATCTCAAAAACGCCTATTGGTGGGGAGGCATGTCGCTCATGATTCTCGGCGAGGTTCTAAACTTTGTCGCATATGCCTTTACTGATGCCATTCTCGTCACACCACTCGGGGCCCTGTCCGTTGTCATCACCGCCGTACTGTCGGCCATTTTTCTAAAGGAACGACTGAGCATGGTCGGCAAGGTCGCGTGCTTTTTGTGTATCATTGGCTCTGTCGTCATCGCGCTGAACGGACCTCAAGAGTCTTCAGTCGCTAATATCCAGGACATGCAAAACAAGTTCATCACCCCTGGATTCCTATCATACACTGGCGTTATAATCATAGGGTCTATCAGTACAGCCTGGTACGTTGGTCCTAGATGGGGCAACAAGAACATGCTTGTCTACATTTCCATCTGCAGCTGGATCGGTGGACTGAGCGTCGTGTCAACGCAAGGCCTTGGCGCAGCTATTGTGGCCTGGATTAGCGGCGATCCTCAGTACAAGCATTGGTTCCTCTGGGTCTTGTTGTTTTTCGTCATGTGCACTTTACTAACAGAAATTGTCTATCTGAATGTAAGTCCGCGCTCCTGCGCTTCATCCCCAAGCTTGGATGGAACCTTACCAAGCGCGCTCCAATACTGACCATATTCTTCTTGACAATCAAATAGAAAGCGCTCAACATCTTTAATGCAGCTCTCGTCACACCCACGTATTATGTTTATTTTACGAGCACAACGATAATAACGTCCATTGTCTTGTTCCAGGGTTTCAAGGGGACGCCGCAGCAAATTGTTACCGTGGTCCTGGGGTTCCTCACAATCTGCTCTGGAGTTGTTTTGCTCCAGCTATCAAAGTCTGCCAAAGACGTTCCTGATGCGGCCGTCTTCAAGGGCGATCTGGACCAGATTCAAACAATTGCCGAGCAGGAACAGCCAGAATCGGAGCCAAAGGCCGACGCCATCCGCGGCACCGCCGCTATTGTGCGACGCATCTCCAAGGCTCGCCTGAGAATGGAGGCAGAAGAATTGAAAAGACTTCATGAAGACAGAATGGCGGAGACCATGGCCCCCATCAGCGAAGACGGAGCATCCGAGTATGAGTGGGATGGATTACGGAGACGCAGGACGTTGGCAGCTGGCATGCGAGCACGAGCAGCCACCTCACCACAGCCGCCAACACCATCCATCAGGGCCGTCGGAACGCCAACCAGCCTTCATCCTCCACTGGGCATGTCAAGATTTCCAAAAGAAGAGGAGCGGGCAGAGCTCGAGGCGGACCGTAGCACCTTGCTTTCGAGCATTGCCGGTACCATTCGTGGACGCCCACGTACGAGTAACACGCTGCCAGCATACGGAGACGAGTATCCGGCAAGCAAGCCGCGCAGTCCGTTACAGCCTGTGCCATTGACTGAGATTGTGGTTCCGAAACAAGAGCCGGATGGTGAGACTGGTGCGTACTACGGCCGAACGCGCGAGCACGGTTTCGGCAACCAAGATGCCGAGTGTCGTGGTGCAAGCGGGAATCCTCAGAGTATTCCTCCCACGCCGCCACCCCATTTAGACCGTCGACAATTCTCCTTCAACCGAGTGTTTCGACGCAATACCGGGCCGAGCGAGGAAGAACGGTTCGTCCTTGTTGAAGAAGGAGATGACGACGCACAGCATCCTTCATTTGTGTAATTGTACGTCGAGGGGTTGACAGAGCACGTGACTAAAAAGGGTCCCGGACACAATGCAATGTGAAAAGAGGGGGAACTGAAAAGCTTTGATTGCATGCAAGCGAATATGGCGTTTTGTTGGGTACGGGGGCGCACATACACACACGAACACGTGCACATATTTACACATGATACATATGTACTGCCTTGTTCTGTATTATTATTATTAGATAGCACTGCATACACAGCCGGGATGTCAGCGGGTATCTGACGCTTTACTGATGATAGTCATGGATCAAATAATGAAACTGGTTTTTTTTTTTTTTACATCTTCCTTTGACAGCAAAGATTCTCGAGGGTCGCAGCGTCATGTATATTGCACGGTTGTGCACTCGGCTCAAGTCCACGCTTGTTTCAAGGTGGGCGAATTCCACGCTGAACAATATTCGCAATTTATTCGTTTAAACAATTCGCTAACCAGCCGTGTGTGTGTGTCCAAAGTGGTATATCTCCAATGCCAGCAGATGCACACAAATACACCACAATGCATCACACGCCAGGCATCCACTCCCTTCACCAATCCACAGCCCATCCATTCTGGTCGAGAAATTCCTCGCAGGCCTGTCTCAGCGCAAGGTTCGGCCTCAACTCGCTCTCCTGGAGGGGCTCCCTCGTCAGAGGATCGCTGGGGTGCCGACGAAGGTGCTCCATTATCGCCGCGCGCTCATACGACTTTCCGGTTTTTGTCTGGGCGAGTCAGCCTCCGTTTGGCCCCGTGCCACGTTTTTCCTCTTTAAAGAACAACAACAATGTGAGGCTTACAATGACAGGATCGACCATGACGCCGAAACTGATGTCGTCAATGGCCCAGTCTGGGACTTCCCTTTTCCGCGAGGCATTGTCCCTCGCCGTCTCAAAGACCTTCCGCATGCGCTGGACTTTCCAGTCGCTCTGTTTCCGTATCGCTTCCTTCTCGGTGTCGTCGCCCTCTCGCGAGACCATCTCGTCCCTGTCCTTGAGGAGGAGCTCCACCATTTGGTTCTCGAGCTCGTGCTCTTCTCGCAGACGCACCTCCTCCTTGTACTCCCATCTTTCCTTCTTACATCTCAGGACCAGGGCTGTCGCGGCGGTGAGGGACTTGTCGCCGGTGGCGGCGCAGAGGGAGTGCGCTGTGAGGGCGTGGCTGAGGGCGGTGTCGTAGTCGCCGATGGAGAGGAGGGCCTGGGCAAGATAGTAGTTTGCCTTCATGGAGGACGGACAGAGCTTGAGGCAGGCTTTGCAGTCGGAGATGACGGAGTCCCAGTGGCCGAGTTTGAGGCGGGCCATGGCGCGGTTGGTGTAGAGGGCTGGGTTTTGGGGATCTGCTATTATGCTGTGGTTTTGTTTTCTTTTTGTTTAGATTTCGCTCAGTGCCCATCTTGACTGGATATGTGTTATCTGGAAGAAAGATGAGGGGAGGAGATTGTACTAGATTGTGTCGTCGTTGTTATGCTACGGGACCTGTCTGGGGTACAAGAGAAACATACGCTTTGGAGTAGAGGCTATCGGCGTTGACGTAGTCCCCATTCTGGAAGTATCTGTTGCCCTCCTGCTTCAGCTCAAGAGATGGTGACATGCGGGTTGGTTCTTTCTTGCTTTCGGCTGTCTATTAAGCACAAACTGTGTTGTATTATGTAGAAGGGGGGTGGAGCGGTTTCCCGCTTCGTTGATACTCGGGTGATACCACACCGATGCCAAGAAAAACCCGGCTTCGGGCGCAAAGCGCTAAAAAAGGACGAGGCGCAAAAAAAAACCGGAGATGGCAAGCCAAGTTGAGGAATTCTAGCGTCATGAGAAGAACGGCGTGGCGTGGAGCATGTTATTAATGATGTACAAGTGAAACAGCTGTACCATTAAAAAAAAAAAAAGGCATAGAAAGGAAAAGAAAAAAAATTAGACGGCGCTAGAAGCTTTTTTTTTTTTCCCCAAAGACGCCAAGAGAAAAACGGTGTATGCACGACAGACCGGGGTTTTAGAACCAGGCCAGAAGGATTGCGTGCGTGGCAGTGCAGATGATCGACGCGTGCCGCCTCTGCGTCGGGTAGGTGTAGTGCAGCAGGTCTAAAACGGGGTTAGTGGCCTGCACTTTGAACTGCCCACATGTCCCTCGAAGTAAAGCGTAAAGGGCGTGTTTGTTGGCCGCAGAATGGTCGAAAAAAAAAAAAAAAAAAGAAATAAGGATAGGGGTGGCGGTGGGAGAGCCGACGGAGTAGATATTTAAGACGAACAGGAAAAGCTAGAATATTCGAGGACGGCGCGGATTGGCTTAAACCTAGTGGCCCAGAGAAAAAAACCGACGTCGCGGGGAAAAAAAGTGACCGGTCCAGTAGACCACAGGGCAGCCGACTTTTTTAATCGAGAGGCTGCGCGGGCCGGCGCAGGCTGTGAGGTTCTCGAATTAAAAAGTCCGGCCGGCGAGTGTCGTCCACCCCCTTGGTCGACCGGCCACTTTTCCCCGGGAGGGCCATCGGAGGGCCTGCTTTTCTTGGGGTCCAGGGGATGCATGTCAGCAAGACCTTGATTTTAAACGAACGAATGGACTTGACGGGGTTCCGATTTCACACTTTTTTTTTTTGGGGCCGGAACTATTTTGGGGGGAGGGGGGGGGGGGGGGGT
>KQ061745.1:58555-85600 GCA_001008035.1 Atkinsonella texensis | reverse complement strand
TTATTAGTGCGGCAAGGCACTAACCAGCTTGGGTGTTGTATTAGGCTGGCTGGCCAATCGAATAACACGAGAGGAGTTGCCTTTGCGATGACGTGTAGACACGACGATGCACTTAGCTACATGAATCGGCAATCATAGTGGTGGGTTGCGTAGTCAGTCGTTCCATGCAAAGTGGGGCTCGTGATCATCGTGACGTAGGTGGACGTAGCCGGTGCCTGGCCCAACAGATTATGGTGATAGTCAAGTTCGACTCTTGACCGCGCTATGGGTCATTGTCCTGTGGCCTATTTGTGCCTTAATATACCGCAAACAAGGGATTCCACCAAGCTCGTTCCTTCCTTCCTCGGTCCGCCAAACTCAACTCTGGTGCGCCTGCTGCCTGGCTTAGGCCATCCCCATCTCCACCTCCACCTCCACCTTCGTCTCCACCTCCGTCTCCACCTCCACCAAACATGCTCTAGCGCCGCAGCGGCCATGACATATGTCATTCGTCACTCGTCACCGCTGTAAGTGGAACCTCCACACGCGGGAGAAAACTTACACGATCCCTCCGGATCACCCCACCTCCTCGCAACCGAGGGGGTCGCGATTTTTATTTTTATTTTTATTTTTTCACTCTCTTGCCTGCCCCCTCCGCTCGATGTTTGTCGATAATGATTTCAATCATCTTGCCGCCTCGACTTTTCACACTCTATTCATCCCGTCAAGGGACCCAAATCGCTGGTGGCGACTGTCTGTCGAAGCTGCCATCGTGTTGCTCGTCACTCACCCCCTGCTCATGATCAGTCAACTGTAACATCTCTGCGTGATATCAATGCATGCGACAACCACCGCCGGCTCCGCTTTCGCTCAATACAGGAGAAGAGGTGCCTCAAGTTACGCAACAAGGGGCCTATAGCCCATTATGATTGGCGACTAATTCACAGCTCTAAGTATGGCGGTACTTTTATCACGAACGGATATGCGCAGACATGCAAAACACGTACCGCTTTCTCATGTTGGCCAACGTGCTCATAGCGACCTGTTGTCGCCTTATCACGTTTCAAAGAGTCGCACTTCCAAAGGGACGACATACTGGATCCCGGGCTGCCTTATCCAGGACAGAAAGGGTAGATAGGGCACTTCTTCGTCACCTGCAGCTTGTCGATCAATAGCGCGCGTGATAAAAGCATGAAGGGCTCCACCGTGTTGGTACATAATTACCCATCGGGGTCTCCTGACTTCAGAGATGTCGTGACCGGATACCCCCGGCTTGGCGCTCCTCAAAGGTAAAGCGTGGCCGGAACGACCTAGACTGAGAACGGCACTCAACCCCAAATCAGTACTCCGTTCCCTATCATCCCAGTGATATAGCACATACTGGTGCTGTACTGTGAATGAATGAAAATAGAGGACTCGGACTGACTGGCTGCCAAGCACTCTTCTAGCAGTGTCCCAACGTGCCGTGGCGCTTTGGTTGTCGCACAGACACATATGCAACTGCACCACGGAAAATTATAAGATTATGTAAAATAGATTGCAAGTACATACCACTTACTAATAGACAAAGTTACAGCTTCCATCCCCTTAGTCATGTCAATGAGTGCAAAACAACTTCGCATATCAGCGTAGCCTGCCAAAACTAACACCATGTCGGTGTCATGAAATCGGGACGAATCCCCACTGCGTGATTTCAGGCTAGTCAGGCTTTTGCCAGTCCCTGCAAGTTTATACCGCAACGCCTCGAGGCACTAGAATCCTGTAACAGTAATTGGGGTCATTCAGGGAAACCGCTGCGTTTTGCAGGCAGCAGGGGGTGGGAGAGTGTGTAGCTTCCCGCTTTGCCTCTTTTGAAATAAGTATGAGACGGTTTTGCGGAGACGCTTACATCTGTTCTGATTGGATGTCTGTTTACCTTATCGGCAGTCCGGCGATTGGGCGATGGGGATTTAGTCATGTACCGTGAAGTGTCTTCATAAGACCTCGAATTACGGAACTATGCAGGGGGACTCTGCTGTGAAGAGACAACTACCTAAATATAGCAACTACAGAAGGAAGCCTCCTAGTCACGAACTGCTGTTGAAGCTGCTGTTAAAGTAAGACTATGCAAGTTAGGCCTTGCAGGATTCAACAGCATGCAAGAGGCTTAATAGATAGAATTTAGTCGAGCCCATGTACTTAAATTATACAGCGTCTTAGATTTTGGTGGAGTTTCAGCATTCAACACGAAGACGTGGCTCTTGGGCACCCGTAAGTTTAGACCGGGCTGGTCACAGGCTTGTGAAACTCTTTACCGGCTCTTTTACTATGTTTGCTACCGTCGTAGCATCGCTAGTCATGCTTTGAAGCCCTCCACTCCGGTTACGACAGTGACATTAGGGACGAAACTGCCCGGTTCGCATTGCAGACCAACAGCAATCCAGTGTAGTCTCCTTGGGGGCCACGGTGCCGGCATCGGCAGGTTGTAGTCTTGCAAGCCTGGGCGGCTGAGGGTGGTGGTTGCGTGAAATAATGAATGTGAGGCTGGGCTAACAACGGTAGCTGACGCTCTTCTCGGACTTGCTGGCAGCCGACAGTTGCAAGTGCAGATTTTTTCTTTTTGGATTCCAGACCGATAGGTGATTCAAGTGAAATGAGTAGAGGCCACGGAAGACGAAACGCGAACATGACCAACGACAGCAAGACACATAGGAAAGTCGCTGGATCTCCCCTCTACCAGTGGCCACGTTCCGCCGCGGCCCAAATACAACACAGTCCGAGATATTTCACACAAAATCTATCATGGCGCGCCACCCCAAGTTTGGTAACAGCAAGCGCCCTGGAAACATAATTCTCTCAGGGCCAGCTTTACGAAGATGTGATAGCAGGGCTGAAGAAGTGTTCGAAAATCATTCCCGAAAGATTTTATGATGCAAGACCAGTCCAGTTGGTGACTATCGCCAGCTCTTCCTTGCTAACAATGAGGTGACGACACGGTGCTTGGCAAGCTTAGTTTCGGGCCAATCAGGCATCATGCTATGAGAGTCTCAAGGCAATTTCAAGTCAGTAACCATGTTCAATTGGGTTTGCTCACATTCGTCACTAACACTTACAGCCTGGTTGCCCGCAAGATTGCGGTAATTCGTGCATATCATAGTGTTTTTGAGAAACTGGAGCCGCGATTAATTAGCGCATGACGATACGGCTATTTAAGGCTACTCGGAATATCACAGGCGTCATGCCACGGCTATCCTGTGTCATGCGCGATGTCGTTCTGTGCGAAAGCGTGTTTACGACATGTTCATGTCTATGTTGTGCAGATAGAACAGCGGAGAAGGCCCTTCATCCAAGGAGCGCTTAACAGTGAACTGGCGTCAACTTGCTTCCTCTTAAGCAACAGTTTAACGACAGTCTCTCGCTTGTTCTCAGCAGGTAGTGGCGATCAGGGAGGTTACTCGGCTAGACCGACTTTCCACAGCCTAAGCTCGACTGAGGCTAGCAAGGAGCCAGTGTCCTGTTTTAACCACGTCTGGAAGCGCTTGTGCTTCAGGAACCACAAGAATATGCCTTGAATTCTTCCGCTGTTCGGTCTTATACCACTAAGTGGCGTTACTGTCGTTAGGTGAGGCGACACAACTGTAAAGACACATCTTCGCTTTTTCGGATAACTTTCCCTTGGCGTGTATTTTATGGCTGATTCTCTTCTTAGTCTTATGGTATTTGGAGGGATCCTGCATAAAGATTTTTGTGTAAGTGGGTGTCGCCGTCATCGCATAGTATTGCTAGTTCTTGTTCTTATGGGAGTCTGAACAGTTGCAAAAACGGCGAATTGCAAGTTGAAATCTGGCTCATCAGCCCAGCTTCGACTTTGATGCACAGAACATTCTTCCCGTTGATGAGTCTGTCCTGAAGTGTAGCGTCCTTCATCACTTGGTTCGCCGATGCATTCAAGCGGCATTGAATGGTCGGGTTCACTTTTGATTCGTTCAAGTCGCGGCACTAAATCTGACGAATCGTTTTTATCGCAGTATATGGCGCAGCTCGCTTTGTGATCTATCGAATGGACAGTTTCAGGCTAATATAGCCTCTCAGTACTATAGTGCGTCTTGCATAGTCCTGTCGTATTGGGTTTCGCTCTAGAATGCTGTTGATGGCCTGTTTGAGCTAGAGGCCGTTATGCTTATAAGGCTCTTGATGCTGTTCACTTCAGTAAGTAGAAAAACCAGCAGCTAGCTCAGAGAACCTGTTGTGTGCAAAGTTCCGCCTCGTGCCGTGTTTCTAAATTTGTACTGAATCACACACTGCCCCCATTGCTGGCAATGCTAACCACAACGTCGCCAGGTGCTCCGCCACTAATGCCAACCATCAGACTGATCGGGACGGGCGGGAAACGTGCGTAAGGGAATCCTAGCGACGCTTGCTGCAGCGGTTGTACCGTATTCATCCTAATAGGTAAGACGGCCAGGCCAGCTTCCATTTTGAAGTGTTCGCTAGCACCGAATCGTATGTAGCCTAACTTGTTCCTTTTTCATATTCGTCCGTCCCTTGGCATCGCGTCTCCGACTTTTACGCATACCTGTAGCTTGGCTTGGGTAGCTAGTTGAAACTGGGCACTTGTTGTTGGAGTCCATTTCGAGCCGTGCGCGGGAGCTGAGTAAACCGCAAGAGGCGTTTGGTGGGATGCATCCATGGCTTGCTTCGCTCCTTCCTCTCCACCTTCGTCCCCACCTCCGCTGCCAGCGTGAAGGCTGCCAGCCAATCAGGATGATGGTAATTCTGCTTTTCTCCCGCCGACAAGCGACAAGTCCGTCTCTCCAGCTTGCTATGACCAGCTGGCCCCGGCTTTTGCCGATTGCTCTGCTTTCCCCAGGCCATGCATGCCTCGCCGTGCCCTGCCCTTGCTTGCCGTCGCCGTTTGCTCCTTCCTGCACACCAGCGCTGGAACCGCTGGGACCGGTCCCGACGTCAGGACCTTGCATTTTGTTCCTTTGACACACTTTTCTTGCTCCCTCTCTGTGCATGACATTTACCACCATTTGGCTCCGTGTTCCTTCGTTCAGGGCATTCCCATCTTCCTTCGAGCGATACTGGGATTCTTCTCATAATCTGTCTCGTTTCGCAAGAAGCACTGCAGAGTGCTGATGACATCACCGCGATCCGATATAGCCGACTTGCTACTGCTATCTGCTGAACGCACGACAATACCTGTTGAGCACCCGACCCGGCCGGTTTTCGACATAGTCCGAAGACGTGCATCTCTCCCGCGGAACGCTATTTGGCGAGTACAGCGGTGCAACAGAGGGACTGCGACGACTTCGTAGACAGTTTGCTTCGCCGGTACACGGAACCCTGCTGGCCCTGATTTCGCTGCTCGTCGATTCACATTCACAATCTCCGCCGCTCACCGGACTCTCGTCTCGCCGCAGCGATCGAGATATCGAAAATGCCCTCCCAGCGACCCTTTTTCCTCTCTTCATTCCTGTCTGCCTTCCGTCAACAAGGCCCGACTCTGCAAAGCAATCAGCAACCAAATAAGCAACATCAGTCTGCTGCTGCATCGTCCTCTAGCACCACCGCTTCCTACGCGCACGGCGCATCTGCACCACGGACCACTTCGACGGGCGCTGCAACGACGCCCGCTCACTCGAGCAGTCGTTCTCCACCAGCCAGTGTTGCCATCCACTCTCCTCGTGGCGCGGGCACTGCGTCAGGGATTCCCATCCCTAATACGTCCACGTCGGGACGCAGACGCGGAAGTGACAGTAGCAGTGAGGGTTTCAGAGACGCCATCGGTGCGGATAAGTGGTATATCGGCGGCAGGACAGCTGGGGGTGAGGAAAAATTCTTCAAGCTGGGTGTGGTGAGGAGGGTGCGAAGCAATGATGGGTTGAGTCTGGATCGTCTGAGTTTGTGATGATGGCATGAAATTTTCGACAATAAAAAAAAACAAAAACAAATGAAAAATTGGTGATGCGATACGGAATTGGGCTCGGAATTGGGCTTGGAATTGGACATGGAACGGAACCGATCTGTGAATATGACCCGGACTTGAATGGGGGGGGCTGTATTGGGAAATCATGCAATCATGCAAGGCGTTCTTGATTACCGACTTGTTCTTCGTAGTTTATATTGCACGCGATATTACTCATGAAAATGTATCCGCGGTGCCTTATCTGGCGTATGATTTTTAATCTTAAATAGTCCATACGCAGGACAAATTTACAAGATTACTTTTACCCATGGTGTCGTATATACTTGATCGAAATAAAACAAACCCTTGCTCACCACATGAATCGCTGCAAGCGTCCTCCGTCCAAGATTTGACCATTCTCATCTTTCCACACGTATGGCTTCATGAGGAACATGTACCCTGTGATCATATTGATGGCCATGAACCATATGGTTTCCAGAACAAGTCTTGCGTCATAACCCCTGAAGAATGCTACAATCTTCCCCATCAAAGACTGTGCATTGATGCCATCACATAGTCCGTGTGCTGGACCGCCGCCGTCGGCTCGCCAGGCTGGCACGAGAAGACGCCACATCACCCAGGAGATGATGAAGTAGCGAGGCTCCACGAGTGGTGCAGTTATCAGCGACAACGCAGTCGCAAGGAGGAATATCAGGCCTGTGGAAGTTGAGATGGGTTCAGCGGAGAATGAGAGAGGGTCACGGCCTGCGGTATTCTGCATCTGCTTCGTCGCCTCTGCAGGGGACACTGTCGACAGAGTATCCATGTTCTGCGGGCACGGGGCATCGCTTTGTCTTCTTCTTCCGACGCAGGCGATCCAAAAGGAGTCTTGGCATCCTGCGACTGTGCCCCAGACCATCCAGCGACTGAGCGTGTAGGGAATGATGAGCAAGTATCGGACTAGGCTGCCTCGGCGAATGGTGTATCGGAAGATGTAGAACATGTAGTGTCGGTTGTCGGCTAGGGTGAATGGATGAATAATGGTATTGAACTTGACAACCACGGCTGAGGCAGCCAAAGTAGCAAGGATATATAGTGCCCAAATACCGACTTGCTTGTCGGAACTTGATCGCGTCTTCGCAGATGCTATGGAACCGGATCCTCTCAAGCTCTTTGCTGCATCGCCTCGGCGGCTTCCGAATCGACTTAAATCAACGACGCCATTGAGGAGAGGAACGGCATAGGGCAGGAGGAGTGGCAGGGAGAAGAAAGCAAAGAAGGGCCAGATGTACAGCATTTGCGCGAGGTGAATCGTGGCCACGTGGTTTGACTTGTCCCCTGTCGAAGTCTCAGATAATCTGACTTCCGTAGAAAAAGAAGAGAAACGGCATGCTTACCTAGAACCACGCCGCCATTCCATGCAACGAATCCTGCAAAAACCACCAACACGGATATGTATGGCCAGACCTGGCGCACCACCCTGACAGGATTGCACAAGACGGCAACAGAAAGGCTAACGAGTGTAGCCAGCATATCTGAGTGATGTTAGTATATGGGCTCATTATTGGTGGTTCGCATTTGCTTACCGTCCGGCCAGGCCAGACCTAGAGGCGGATCGTGCACATCGCCGACAGAGTATCTCCAGGCGTAGAATCTCAGCTGTTCACTCAAAGTCGTCATAAATGGCTGGTCTACTCGTTGGGGCCTCAGCGTCTTGATTGCGTGGACCGCTTCCAGACCGCCCATCCAGATGACGACCCAAAAGACATTCGTTTGCCTCATGGACAGCGCGGCAATACTGAGCAACATGGTCACGAAGTCGCTTGACCATGAGCTTTGATCTCGCCCAGCACGCTTCAGGTGGTTTAGGAAAGCACCCATGACCACAGCCGTAGATATAACATCCGTGTAGTACAGACCCGAGAAGAAGAACAGCAATGGAAACAATGCAATGTTCACAGCTGTGTGCATGGCATATGTCGAAATTATCTTTAGCTTTGCCGACGAATGAGCCTGATAAAGGCACGATTCAATTTCATGACGGCACAGCAGTGCCAGAGACGCAAGCACTGTCAGACCCAGAACATTGGTCAAACGAAGACTGCCCGCTCCGCATTCGAACAGCCATGGCATTCCAGTGCTATTGGCCGCTTTCTGAAGAAGTACGGAGAATAAATACCTGCCGAGGTCAGACGTGTTGCTTAGGTCAAGTATGAAGATACCAATCAAGTCAGACGTACAAGCCAGGCGGAGTCGTAATCTTGTCGTCCCACTCGAGGAATCTCCCCTCACAGTACTTTTGAGCCTGGGGGATATGAAAGACTTCGTCCTTCGGAACTTTGTAAGCAGACCAGTCTCGTCAAGATATCCGAAGCTTACTTACTAGATATGGCTGCGGGACTGTCTGAGAAACCCATGTGTGCCACGCCACGCTGGACAAGGTGACGAATGAAAGTGATGATAAAATTCCCATAATTCCCTGCTTCCTTTCCCGAAACAAGAACAGAAGGAGAGGCGCCGAGAGACTCAGGGCAGCTAGAGATCTTGTGCTGAACATGGTGAGGGTAGGATTGTCTGCCATGCTTTCGAGCTGTGACCTCAGCAGCGCCGGTGAGTGAAAATTGATCTACATAGATTTTCGACTTGCATCCTTAATATTATGAATGGGAACGGAAAGGAGCGTAAGAATTGAATTACATTCACCGCGGTGTGAGAGGGTTGCCAGGTGGACTGATTGGTTGCGGAGCGTGGTTCACAAAAGGAGTTGTTCAACTTCGCTGTCACGAAGCAGGAAGACAGTGCTGTTGATACTGTGCAGACACTGTGGTATCGAGCCCACAGCAGTCTGCAACCGACATGAATCCGATGACCCTGAAAACTGCAAGAAACTGCAGAGTAGCAGTATTTAAGTCTAAGAAAAGAGAACGCCCTGGAACTTGGAAGTTGTGTGGCGTGTTGCTCGTCCAGGCATCATCATGTCATTCCGTCGGATTCAGGTCCAATTTGGTTTCATAATTTCACTTCCATCATGGTGTTTGTATGTACGGTATTTTGTCTGGTATCTCATGGTTCTTTAGTTAGTGTACGACTAGGCACACGGCGTTCACTCCTAGGTCTTACCTCATGCAGTGCCTGGCACCAATTGGGGAAGGACGTAGAAAAAAAAATTTAATAGCTTCACTTCCAACCAGGCAACATATCGAAATGAGAAAAGGTTCTATTGTGAGTATCTTGTACAAAGGGAAGGCCCTTGCCATCGACAGAATTCTATTCTACAGTCTTTTCTCTGCCAACTTTTTTTTAAAAGGGCTGTGATTCGTTAGCAAGATGCCAAAGTATAGAGCCAAAGATCTCGAACGTACATTATCCTGAGGATGGATCTCCTTCTTGACAAAATATCGGCCGACAAGGGGCAATTTCTGTCTCTCAAATTAGAACAACAAGATGCCCTTCCATTTCACATAACATGCAATCAACCCACCTGGAGAACGTCTTGCTGGACACGAGGGATGCCGGAAACGTAGAGAAGGAGACCGAGTGCGGCAGCGCCACCGTAAGAGGCAGTTCTGACCGTTCTGGCAAATTGTTAGCAATTGTCCCTTGTTTTCAATCCACATCTCGTGTCTCAGCGAGCATCTTCGGGGAATAAAGACATCATGAAAGTCTGAGAGACAACGCAAGTCCAGATCCGAATCCATGGAAGGATGCAGCGCAGCAACACGCTCTGCATGATGAAACATGGCATGTATATCGTCTCAGACTTCGATGTTGTCGGCTAGCTCTATCTTGCTACCCGTCATATTCTAGCTTGACGGCCACATAACTCACGTTCGGAGGATGGTGGTCTTGTTCCAGCCGTTCAAGTTGGGCTCGAACGCGTACCTGTCGGTGATTTGGTCAGCATCGTTCTAGATTGATCGCTCGGCGTTGGTCGTCCAGTCATGCATCGTTTCCGAAGCATGCTATTCAGATAAAATCGAAGTCATCAGATATCCGCAACGTACTTGGGGCCGTAGGCGCTCTTGAATTCCGCAGCGCGGACAGGAGTCTACAAGGAGGATGCAGTCAGTGACGGGTGTTCACAGCGGTGAGAGGTCAGGATGAGAGGTCAGGATGAGATCACCAAGATTCTCAGGAAATTCGATGATATCAGAATCACACATACTTGGTAGATCATCTTGACCAAAGATTTGGCGATTGGAGCCTGTGACAAAGATTCAATTGCTTGGCAGTAGAATTGAAGCCAACCGTTCTGATACGCTAGTTGCCGACGGGAATTGTCGGAGGATGGTGGCCTCAGGTCAAAGTCACAGCTCTAAGATTTAACCTCCAATCACAGACAAGACGAAAGGACCCATCAGAGCTACTTCAACCTTGCACCTAATCTTTCCTGCGAGATGCTGCTTTACACCGGTGCATAATCGCCAAATCATGGACAAATACATAGACAGTCACTTCGAGCGATTGGAGAAGGCGCTCTCGAACCTCATAGACTCCGTAGCCAAGTATCATCCGTCCCCTACCTGCGCTGAGGAGCTCAAAGCAGCAGATACCGATCTGGGCAAGGGACTCGAGGAAGGTATGTCAAACTTGCCATTATCCACCGCTCCCTATGAGCCCAAAGCTGACAGACTCTGCTCTTGACAGTCCAAACGCATCAAAACAACTTCCTGCGAATCCAGAAACTTCGACAGTCGTCCGCTATCCTCGACGCGCAGATTCGTGACACGCTGACTACCCTCGCCAACACGCGCAAAGACATCGTTACCACTCATACCACCACATATCCATCCGGACCTAATTACCCCATTGCATACGACGAACTTCTCAGCTATGCGCGCCGGATTAGCAAAACGACGCTTCCTCCAAGTGCGGCCGTAGAAGGGGCAACTACGCCTCCGGAGACTCAAACGCAGACTCAAACGCCCAACACTGAATTTCAACCACAATCTATGCTCACGCCGTCAGCTCGCACTCCGTCAGGACCACAAAGTCCTGCCGTCAATGGTACTTCGCATGTGGCTTCGGAGCAGCCCACCCAGCAAACTACAACGAGCACGAACACGAGTCTGCCAGAAGGAATGAGTCAGTATCTCAACCCCCTATCAGGCCAGCTGTTCTTCCCTTGGCCACTGGAAGACAAGATTCGATCAGGTGCCCTGGCATCTTATCAGATGCTTGTGGAGCAGGGAATTGATCCAAAAGGTTATGATCCCGCTACGGAAGAAGAACGGAAGCGCAAAGAGGAAGAAGAGCGCAAGGCTAGGGAAGAGCAAGAGCAGGCTGAGCGCGAAGCCAGGGAGAGACAGCTCCGCGAGGAACGCGAACGAGCGCGAATTGAAAGAGAGCGCCAGAAAGAGAGGGAGCAGGAGGCATGGAGAAGAGCCAGCCTCGTTGGTGGACAGCCAGAGGGTGCAGCTCCTGCGAGGCCTGGCGCTGGGTTGGGGGAGAAGAAGCAGTTTCAGTTCACCAACTGGGATGACCTTGATGATGATGACGATGATGATGAGTGAGCGGGCGAATGATGTGCCGTATGCGTGAATCAAGCACCTACGTATGTTTCCAAATCTTGGACTTAACCCCTAGACGTACAACAACACCTTATATTGCATCCTGTCAAATGAGAAATGACTTATATTCTTTTCTATGGTGAATTCACTTTTCCCCCAAGCATGCTGAGTCGACTCTGAATGTTGTGCCTTAACACTTTTTGCACGTCTTGAAGCATCACAATGCATTCGCTAGTCATACAAATAATGTTACACACGTGAACCATTAATGGATTTGTGAACCGCTTGTGCCAACGTCCCCGCTGCCCCGGTCCCAAGACCAAGCACCACATTTGTGTAGTGGTATTTAGTCGATCTTGATCGACGCATAAATTTTCTTGACGAACCACCAGCTAGCAAAGTGACCAATGGAACCTGGTTGCATCACGTTAGCCTTGCTTGCCCCTAGAAGAATCCACAGACAGTGCAGGACGTTAGACTCACCAGCAAGAATGAAAAATAGGAAAGAGATCAGAGCACTGTAGCCCATGTAGAGGACAATTCCTGCCAGGCCGCCAAGTTTCACCTTGGTGATAAGATACAAGAGGCAGTTGAGAAAAATGTAACCACCACTCATACCGGCAGCAAGGAACGATCGCCATTGCCAGTGATAATTCTCAGCGCAGAGTAAGAAGTATGTCATGAGGATAGTCGCAGCAGCGCAAACAATGACCATGAGGCCATAGCAGAGGAAGAGAAAACCAAACATATAGTAGATTCGACTGAACCAGATTGAGCTCATGATGAAATACAGTTCGACGAAGATGGCACCGAAAGGCAGAAGACCAACAATAAGCATACTGGGAATAGGTTGCAAGTAGGTCGTTGCTGGGGGTATCTGGCGGGGAATTTGGTTCGTGCGAACTGGAGCTTCGATCTGGCTGCTCCGGAATCCAAGCCAAGAACCAGCTACTGACAAGGGTACCGAGATGAGGAACCAAATAGCGATAATGACGAGCATGGTGGTGAATGGTACGGCACCAGAGGACTGCTTAGCCCAGAGGAAGAGGTTGAGGAGGAAGAATGCCGCAAAAACGATACCAGGAACAAGCAAAGGAGTCAATGCAATGTTCAGCTTCCACTGCTCCCCCTGCATTGCCTTGTACGTTCTTGCTGAAGTGTATCCTCCGACAAACCCAAGGATTGTGTATAAAATAATCATAATTGTACCCAACGAGCCACGGTTGGAGGGAGACAAGAAGCCTAGCAAAGCAAAGACTATGGTGCAAGCAGTCATAACAAATAGCTGAGCACCACTGCCCAGCAAAACAGACAGTAACAGAGGTTGCGTTGGTGTGCGGAAAACGTCACCATGAACAAGCTTCCAACCAGAGTCCTCCTGCACGCCGTCCTCGACCGCTGAAGTACCACTGAGGTCATCCAGATTGATGGAGTCGAGACGATTATAGCGCGCAATATCCTTTTTCAGAGTACGAACGAGAATAGACATGACGGTCAAAACGAGAATAACGACTATGATGGCTGTGTCAATGAGCCAGAACCAGTGAATCTTGGGGTCGAATACATGCAGGTACTTGTCCCATCGAGTGGCCCAAGCGGTGTCTGACTTTCTCCAGAACACACTGTAGCTAAAGTAAACGTCCTGATCCTTATCGCCATCCTCGAGGATGAGCAGGGGGTGATTATCAGAGCAGTCAGGTTCATTTGTATATGCCTTGGAAAAAGGCTGTACAACCACTCCAACAACGCGGAGCTGATTTGGGTTACCATTGACCTCGTGATATTCTACCCAAATCTCGTAGTGGTTGTTAAACGACAGCTTCTCTTCTTCATTTTCGTTGTCCATGATTTGATAGTCGCCGAGAGCGAAGCCAGGACTATAGAAGGTAGTGCCAGTGAGCTCGTCTTGGATTTTTTGGCCTGCCGGCAAGCCATCCACCAACCAGTTCAAACTATAGCCCTGATAGATTCTGTCATTGATGAATGACCTCATATGTCCTGGATACGAAACTTTGCACAAAGGCTTGCAAGTCTCATTCCGAAGCATTCGCAAGTCGAATGGCGAGGTCATGATTCTGTCGCCAAAGAGAATACTACCCAAGCTCTCGGACACATACTTGGGGCCACCGTTCGGTTTACAGAACTGAAAAGCTGGATGGTAGTAATCATACGAAACTACCGCATGCAGTCTGTAATCTGGAGCAGCAGTTGGCGATATCTTATTGACGTATAGAGGTACTTGATCGTCGCGCTTGTATGAGGTTGGAGCAACACCAGGCAGATAGAAAGCTGAGGCGAGCTGCGGCACCGCAAGTACGGCAACGAGCAGCGCCTGCTGCGCAGTGTTTTTCAAGTACATCTTGATGCCCAGAATATCTATGACATAACAAGTCGACTCGATTGGGAGGTCTTTCGGTCGCGATGACAGGTTGGTGCTATAGCAGAAGCTCAGTGATATGGGCAACACGAGCTCTGTCAGATGGTTCAGGAAAAGCAGATGGGCACAAAGAGAACTCAAGTCCGCTCTTCTAAAGCAGCTAACAATTCCAATCAAAGAATGACGAGGTGATGGCACAATGCCAGAATTCGAACGGGGACCGAGCTCAAAGTCGACGATGCAAATGTAAAGCTGGCGCCTCACAGACAAGACGGCAACAAATCGATCTGAACACTGTTGCCCGAAGCAGCTTAGTCAGGATATCCGGGACAGGGCTAGCCGATATCAGTGCTTGTCGTCACTGACGAATTGTGCTGTAAAATTCGATCACCGCCAGGCCCCACTAAAAACTATGGCTATTCTTGGGCCTTTTAATTTTTCCTCACGTTCGACAGTTGTGACCGCAAAGCAATTGAAGTCGATTCAAATGGCTGCACCAGCTACATTGCCAGTCTTGCTGGCTTCTTTGACGCAATCATTATCACTGGCTCAAGAAGTTACCCCTAAGATTGCACAAATAGAATATGTCAAAGATGGTATCTCGCTACTCGATGTCAAAAACGAGCTTCTTTTATCTTACCTTCAAAACCTCGTCTTCCTGATTCTCCTCAAACTTCGCAACTCCAAGTCCGACTCTTCTGACCAGGAACTGGATGAATCTGTCCGCTCAAAGCTGGTTGAACTGCGTTTGTACATAGAAAAGGGAGCCAGGCCCTTGGAGGAGAAATTGCGATTCTCAATTGAACGATTCCTTCGAGTTTCAGCTGATGCCCAACGAACTGCCGGCCAAGAAACAAAGGCACTCTCGAAGGAGAAGCTTGCAGAGAACGAGTCAGGGTCAGAGTCAGAGGTGGAACAAGACAGAAGCGATGAAGACTCAAGCGAAGTAAGCGAGACCGAACATCGTCCGCAACCGAAAAGAGGAAAAGTGTCTGCAGCGCCCAATATTAGCACAATGATTGATGATGAGACTGTCCGACAATACAACCGCGACGAAAAGTCGAGCGGTATCTATGTGCCGCCGAAACGAGACAGAGTTCTCATGGAAACCGGGCGTCCCAAGGACCGGACTGCGCGCAGAGCTCACAAGTCTTTTACCATGGAGGAGTTCGTCAACGAAGAGCTGGCTACCGCTCCCATGGCCGAGCCTAGTATCGGCACAACAATAGTCCAAGGTGGTCGTAAGATGAAGACCGCTGAAGAACGCAAGGATGAAGCTGAGCGACGTGAGTACGAAGAAACCAACTTCGTCCGCTTACCGAAGGAGAGCAAAAAGGAAAGGGCCAAGAAGAACAAGGCAATTGGCCGGAACGACCGCATGCAATTTGGTGGAGAAGAGTGGCACAACCTGGGCGAGGGCGTTGATCGCATTGATCGCCTGACGAAGCGCAAGGGCCCCGCTGGCGGAGGTGTTCGTGCTCTGCTTGACAAAAGTCGAAAGCGCGGACTTGAAACCACTGACGGTCCCAGAGGTAGTGGCCATGGAATGGCTCTGGGGGAACGATTTCAAAAGAGGGCTAAGATATTGGAGGCTGGTCGCAGGGATAGAGGCAAGAACCGGTGAAGAAGTCGCATCGATTATAAGACGTGTATTTCACAACTCATTAGGCCGCCTTCCGAAAAGTCCAGAGGAAGTCTGTTGCCAAATTTGTGCGTCTGTATATGGGATGATATGGATCACAGCTGGATTGCAGAAGACTTGCACAACCACCAAGTATTGTCTGTTTCAGAACCTGCATGGATGACTGGATTGCCATATTTGGTGGTACGAACAATGTCCTGCTACAAATGGCGTGCGAGCCGTTAGTCCGACCGATGCAAGTTTTTACGGCCAATGTTTAAGCTTGCGCAACTCAAATTCTCAAACTCAGCTCTGTGACTAGTTCAGAGTAAACCCAAACGGACCTACTTGTAACTGACCTCAGTGACCACCGTTCGGTGACTGCCGGTGGAGAGTTGGAAATTGAAAGTTCTCGAACCGACATGGCACAGCGACTTTGTTCTGACCAACTATGGATTGGCAAGGAAGGGAAACACGTGAACATGTGAGCCCATGACTTTATATCATGTGTCTTTTTGGGGGAAGTTGATTTTGTTAGGGTGCAAGCACCTCCACTTGTACCATTTCTCAGAATATATAGGTGCCTACCGAGTTGATATGTATCATCTTGACACCAAGGACTTGCCAAGGCAGATTCTTTTCAGTAGTAGCCAGATTCGGCATTCGCAAAGCTTAGAAATTATTCTCATACAGTTTTCATGTACAATAAACGACAGGGGGGAAAATATAGCCTACGCAGCGAGTTAAACGATTTCAAACCATTGAGCAAGGCGTGATAGGTATGATACTTGATTGGCTGTAGATGTGGACCCACTTCGCATTTCAAGCTTGATCAGCTCGGCCTGGCCAAGGTGCATCTAAACCTCAGGCTGCTTCTTCAACTGTTCAAAGCTCAAGAATTTGCAAAATGCCAAAGGAACGGAACTACAACCCTGTTCAGGCTCAGCGTAAGGCTGATAAAGCCAAAGCTATCAAAAAAGGTGTGCAAAGCAAGCTCATCGCGTTTCATTAGAAACGTATACTAACCATATGGCGCAGGCAAGGCGGAGATCCAAGAACGACGCAACGAGAGATTGGCGCGAAAGGATCCCCAAATAGTTCAGAAACAGATAGACGAACTCAAGGCTATTTCTGATGGTGGCGGGAAGCTCTCTCGAAATGAAGAACAACTTCTGGCGGCGCTCGAGAAGGAGATCAAGGGCATCAAGAAGGCTAGAGAATCATTAGGAGACAGAGCACCATCATTTGGCCGCGGACCACGACGTGATGGGGATGCGGGTATTTTGGGCAAGCGAAGGCGCGGCTCGACTGGATCAAGCACTGATGACGACGTTCCCGACGACGTGCGCAAAATTCCGATGCCAAGAGACACACCACCTCCCATTCCGAAAGACGTCTTAGATCAATGGTACGCGAAACGTCGTGCGCGAAGAAATCAGGAAAATGGGCAGAAAGGGGAGTCTGAACCCGTGACAAATAAGACTCCCGAGGCACAGTCAATGTCTTATGGACCACAGACAGTATACGAGGCGAAGCCCGTTCTGAGGGATCTTCGCAAAGAGGCTGTTTCTGCCTTTGTTCCTGCTGCTGTGCAGAGGAAGCTGAACAAGGGAAAGGGACAAGGTGGACTACTTGAGCCCGAGGAGGCAGACACGCTTGAGCGAGAGGGCTACTTGAAGATTGGAGATGCCGAACCTGCTGGTGACGCTGATGCTCAGCAGAAGCCCTTGGCACCCACAATTGAGGATGCTGTGGAAGACGACGAGTAAAATCCTACTTGCGAGCGCTCAAAAATCCGTGTTTGCCACGGGTTGTTGAGTAGCCATCGATGCGACAGCAGTCTCCAAGCTTCAGCCTCTCAAACGCCACATCAGGGTTCTATGTCGAGCCAGAATGCATTGACTCCTGGCTGCCCGCAATTGATCAAAGCAGAATTGCTCTATGGTTGCAATTTGCGGCTCAACGCGAAAGGAAAACATGGCAAATGGCGTCACGGAGGACTCTTACGATTCAACAACGGGCGATTAATCATGATAAAGATCATGCCCACCTCCGTATTTGCTCACCTACACGGCCAACCTCTACCTGAGCTGTGAGTAAGCCACGCCGTTCCTAGACCAGTGTCCTGCATGGTTTATGCACGACGCGACTTTGACACCCCTCATAAGCGATTAATGCCAAGCCGAACGTGACGGAGTTCGACCTATACACAAACTGAACCACATAGTCCGCCTCGCGACCAGATATGAGCTACAGCTTGATCGTCAACGGAACACGGCGGCTTTTCTTCTCTTTTAAGATCTTCCCATGTTCGATCTTGTCCATGACCAAGGTCGAAGTCGGATCAGGTTGTAAATGTGACGTCATTCATGGTCAACAATGTTAAGCAGCCATACCTAGCAAGTTGGTTGCCCCTCATACGCATTCGGCCGGACAGCCTAGACTGCCTGGCAAGATAACGGTCAACTGCCCACCAGATTGGCAGCAAGTGAAGCTGATCTCGACATGACGCCTAATTCGCTTCCGCATGCAGTTGGCGTGGTGGGACGAGCCGTTGTGCGGGTTGACAGTCTCGACAACTGACCCGTCCTCGGAGTGCGACACCATCTCATGCGCGGGCGGATATTGGCTCCACAATTCGGCGCCGATAACCGGCAAACTGAAGTGGGCGTGGAGTGATGAAAAAACAAAAAAAAAAAAAGATCAGATCGGTTGAAGGTTCGGAAGAGAGTTCATATTAATAATAACAATATTAATGGCATCCCCGCTTGTTGGCAGAAGGCGCGAATTACACCCGTCTCTTGTACTATGCGTATCTCACATCTTCCGCTCCGGGTCCAGATCAATTGAATTCCCGACTTTTCTCAGGCTGGAGAAAGTAAAAGGCAGAGAGAATTCGTCTGCTGTACCGTGAGTCCTCCCTTTACGTAGCCGTCGAAGAAAGCAATTATGGACGTTCACCAGGTCAACTCACGAGTATTTCACAATGACGAGGGATCCTACGCGGATGAGCACGGCCGTGCAGATGGTACCACCAATGGCGATGACGATGGCGATGGCGGTCAAGGTCAAGGTCAAGGGACCAGCAGTTTAGAGAAAAAGACGACGGCAGTATCAAGCGCTTCACATCAGGAGGAATTTCCCGAAGGCGGCCTGAGAGCATGGCTGGTCGTCCTCGGCGCATGGTTCGGCCTCATGTCAGCGACGGGCTTGATGAACACCATTGCCATCTTCCAGGCATACACCCTCAGCCATCAACTCAAGGGCCAGAGCGAAGGCACCGTAGGCTGGATCTTCTCCATCTACACGTTCCTCGCCTTCTTCTGCGGCATCTACATCGGCCCTGTGTTCGACAAGTATGGCCCGAGGTGGTTCGTCGTCGCCGGCTGCGCTACAACCGTGACGGGAGTTGTCTGTATGAGTTTCTGTGAAGGTTAGTCTTTCTTTTTTTTCTGAAGTTCCTTGTGTTGGTTGATCATGACGTCGTTCCCTGCGTTGCCCCCGTATGCTCCTGCGACACTTCTGAAGTGCTGACCGGGAAAAACCCCCCCAAGAGTGGTGGCAATTCACCCTCTCGTTCGGTGTCCTTTGCGGTCTCGGCACTTCGCTTCTGTTCACGCCGTGCATTGCAGCGGTAGGACACTGGTTCCGTCGCCGCAGGGGCTTTGCCACGGGCATGGCGTCCACGGGCGGAGGCATCGGCGGCATCATCTTCCCCCTCATGCTCACGCCGCTCTTCGACCGAGTCGGCTACGGCTGGGCAACTCGCGCCCTGGCCCTCTTTTGCCTTTCCGGCGGCCTGGTCAGCATCCTGCTCGTGCGATCTCGACTGCCTCCCGCCGAGAACGCCACGGCCCATCCCGACTTCCGCATCTTCAAACAGGTCCCCTTCGCACTCACAGTCGTCGGCATCTTCCTGATCGAGTTTTCCATGTTCATCCCGCTGCTGTACATCTCGACCTATGCCCAGGACAAAGGCTTCAGCGAGCAGTTCGCCTTTCATCTGATCCCCATCATGAACGCCGGCTCTGTTGTCGGACGGCTGCTCCCTGGGTACTACGCCGACGTGGTCGGGCCCTTCAACGTCTGCATCTTCTCTGCCGTTCTCACGCTGGTAGCCTGCCTGTGCGTCTGGCTCCCCCTGGGCCACACGACGACCGGCATCGTCGTCTTCTCCGTCTTGTTCGGGTTCGGAAGCGGGACGAGCATCTCCATCGCGCCCGTCTGCATCGGCAGGATGTGCAAGACCCAGCAATACGGTCGGTACTACGCCACGACGTATACGGTCGTCTCCTTTGCGTGTCTGATCGGCATCCCCATCGGGGGAAGTATCGTGGGGGCCAGTGGTGGCAACTACAACAATCTCATCATCTTCACCGGTGCCATCTATGTCGGCTCAACGCTGTTCTTGATGGCGGCAAAGGTGGCGGCGCTGGGCATGAGGAACTGGTTTGCAACATACTAGACGCGGCAGCATGTCGACATTGGGTGTTATGCATGAGCAGGCACCCTGGACGAAAACAAGATGAGGCGCGGCATCTCCATTCCCACAGTGGAGGGGTGCATTTTCGACGCCCTTTTTTTTTTTTAATGACGCATGCTCGGCTGCATTGTCTGGGCTTTCGACATGAATTCATGGCAGGCTTGCATAATGCACGAGGTATCTAAGTTGATAGACAGTTCGACCAGGATAGTCTATGCTTATACCGTCATAAAGCTCAAAATTCTTCTTAAACATGCACATGGTTTATTGTTTGCGCAAAGGGAGCCGTGGCAGGTAGATCATGCACCATGTTCACGTTCGTAGAACATCGATACATATTGCTCCGTGGCCACATTCAGCTTGCCATAGTAGACATGTGCTGAGAAGTCTCCCCTGACGCACCCCAGTTGAATCACATGTATGTACCGATCAAAGCGGAAGGCTGAGCATGCCCGCTGGTGCACATGCGCCGCTTCATGTATCTGGAGTAAACCTGTATGGCAAGGCCCTCCTTATTCTCGGGATGCTTCGAGGGCACAAGTCTAGTAAAGGGACCTACCTTCCGTGGCTTGGGACATGCAGACCCGTATCAATTCATGGCATGACTACAAGCAGAGCTTGATGCAACGGCTTCGGCACCTAGGTCAACGAAACGCATACTAGGATAGGTATCAAGCGTGCCGGCCAGACAGGTGCAAAGCAGTCAAAGTTCCAGAATCAAATCACAGAATGGAAGGGGGAGAAAAGAAGGAAAAACAAAGATAGAAAAGTGGAGCATCAACATTTCATTTCATTCATGTTTTCAGCGCTGAACCTACTGACTCCAAGCCGCCGCCGTCTATTGGTTCTCCCGCAACATGCGCATCATGCAGCTCCGCCACGGCCGGGATAATCAGCTTCTCAATCTCGGTGTCCGGGTCTTCCCTCGGCAGCTCGTCGGCGCGGAGAGGCCTGCCCTCGGCGTCGCCCCAGTCCGTTCTGTGCAGGCACGCCGGCGGCGGCACCCGCAGCCAGTAGTCCTTGCGGCCGGGGCTCACAAAGACCACCTCCCACTTCCTCGTCGACAGCAGGTTGCCGATGACGAGGTGGTGCTGGTACCTGTCGAGGGAGTGGCGCGCCTTGTGCACCAGGATGGCCGGGTCCGTCTCCAGCTTGTACGAGACGATCATGCCCTGGGGCGCCCAGCCGTCGACGAGGTTCTTCAGGAACTTGGGCACGGGGTCCAGGTCGACGACGAGGCGCTTCGACCGGGCCACCGGCGGCGAGGCATCAAAGTTGTCAAACTCCTCGTCCTCGGCGCCGGCCTGCCTCTGCTGCTCGTCTGCGTTGTCCGTGGCGGCGAACCCCCTCGCCGCATCCGTGCTCTGGATCTTGTGCTCGGACATTCTCTCCGGCGGGACGAAGAAGTCCGACACGGCGGCCGCGAGATACAGCAGCCCTGTTCTGCCCAGGGGCCTCATGAGCCGCGCCATGGCCCTCAGCTCATGCAGGTAGTCGCCGATGGTGACGAAGGGGATCATCAGCAGCATGTCCGCCCGCTTGGCCCACGAGTACTTCCTCAGCACGTCCCTCACCCGCGTCGAGTCGTGGGCCCCGTCCTCCCGCCAGGCCACATGCCCATCGGGCGCCTCCCTGAGGAAGTCGAGAAAGCAATCCCGCGAGTGCGAAAAGTGCCGCGAGTACGGCAGCAGGCTGAACTGGCGGTGCAGGAAAATCACAGCGTACCCGGCCTCGAGGAAGTACTCGGCCGACGTGGCGCCGCGGGTTCCCGCAGAGAAGTTGTCGATGAAGCGCACCGTCTGCTTCTCGAGGGGCACCGTCGTGCCGCCCGAGGTGATGAGCACGACGCGGCGCTTGGCCTGGGCGTGGAGGGCCAGGAAGTCGCTTGCGAGGCGGGTGTGTTCCTGGAGAGCGCGGGGCGGGGGGTTGGAGGCGAAGTAGGCGTCCTCGACGCCGAGGGATGAAGACGCCATTGCTGGGAGGGGAGATCAAGTTGAGAATGAGGAGCGACAACGCGGCTTTGTGCTCGGCCGCAATGGCGCGTCCTGTGGATGAGTTGGCAAGGGAAGGGAGTCCAGAGTCATGACGTGGTTGATTGTCGGGCCGCTGTGCTCATATTTACGAAGCAGCTTACATCCCGGGGCGCGTGCGTTGTCCGCATTTGGAGGAAGAGGTGGCAGCTGCGTACAGTATGTACCCACGCCATCTTCCGTCTAGCCGAAACTGATGACTTGTACATAGGCCCGGCTGTTGATGGCGCGCACGCCCAAGCGTTATTTATTTATTAGTATTATGTGCATGTTCTGCCTGCATGCATCATGCATGCAATAACTAGCAGAGGCCCGCCCCGCGATGGCCTCGGCCCTGTGGAAGTGGCGCGGGCTAGCCGTCCCCGATGGCCCGAACTTGTCGCTTAATCAGGAAGGAACAACACAATGGCTTGGCGCGGCTTGGCTCGGCTCGTCTCCATACAACTGCCCAAGAATAACCAAACCCATATGCCCTTGTGTACTCCCGTGATAAAACCACAAGAAGCGCCATCTGCAATCTTGTTCTCCTTTCCCTGCACAGATGGTTCATAATGGAGACTCCCGTAACCTGTTCAGGTCTGCATTCGTGACATCTGAGCCAAACGTCCTTGACTTATCGCTACAGTTTTCAAGCTATAAACCGTTACTTTTTCATCCACATCTCATCCGCTTAACATGCCATGTTTCCCTTGCTGACCCTCACACCGCACAAGTCTACATCTATCGTTTGTCATTCGCCGGGCTCAGTCTCCACGCTCGCAGAGGCAGGCTCTGCAGCTGAAGCACCTTGGGCTTGATATACCACAAGAACGTGGCTATTCCAAAAGCCACGCACAGAATGTTGACTGTATAGTATCCATCCCGACTCATATGGCACACGCCACCGCCCTTTTCGCATCTCTCCTTCTCGGCCTGCACTGCGCAGGAAAAGGCCTTAGTGATGACCGGTCCTTTCAGCTTGGTTGTATCGCTATTGAGTGGCGGCTGACACGTGGCCACGGTGAACGAGTCAACAAGCTTCAACACAAAGTATCGCGGGAATGTACCTCCTAGGTTGCAAACACTTTTTTTTTTTTTTTTTCAAATTCGGAGAACAGCGTCAGCATTTCCATTCTTCTTCAAGAGATAGAGAAAATATTTGCAAAACTTACGTTGCAAGAAGAGTCATATAAGTACCACCAATCACAGGATCTGATACTTTGGCGTGGAACGCCGAAATCGCAACAAACATGACGGTATTCGTAAATGTAGACACCAGATGCTCTGCAATCACCACAAGCAGGTACCAGGTAGTCACTCCGTTCTTAGGGAAGATGGCCATGATGAATTGCGCAAACAGCGCGGCGCCGAGTCGACCGATGAAACCCCAGCACCATAAGCGCATGGGTGTGTACCTCTGCGACCACATGCCAGCATAGTAACCAAGGGCGATCTCGAAAGGAAAGTCGATCAGTACCGTCAAGGCCATGTTATCCTTGCCAAAGCCCTTATCCAATAGCTTCAGGTTTGTCACTCCATCGTTCGCCTGAAAGCCAATCTTGGCAATGAGGTGCACAATGATAATAGTCTGCACGTTCTTCAACTTGAGAATTCCCCACATGATGCGGTACACCTCCCATACGCCATCTTCGTTTTGCGATTTCTCCTCCCGCTTCAGAAAGCCCAGGCAAATGGTCACAATGATGTATGCCCAGCCCCAGAAGGTCAAGTATCCGCCCAGAGAAACGAGTCCCTCATCAGATGGAACGGATCGGAACCATTTGTTGGCAAAGTCACTGGCATTCAGGGCCAGGAATACAGTGTACGACATGAAGTGGCCGGCTGTAAGTCCGACAGTCTGCGCAGTTGATGCATATGACACATTCGCCGGTGTGAGAAGAGTCAGCGCCCAGCCATCTACAGCAATGTCCTGCGTCGCACACATCAATACCAAGAAGAACCACCACAGCATGAATCCCCAGACAGAAGGACCACCTGGCTTGCCCGTAGTCTCCATCATCTTCTCCACGTGCGAACCAAGCCAGAGCATGCTGAAGCCGGAGACAAACTGAATCGGCACAATCCACGTCTTTCGTCGTCCAATCTTGGTACTCCAAACAGCATCGACAAACGGACTCCAAAAAAGTTTCAGCGAGTATGGATAGGAGGCCAAGCTGAAGATTCCGATTTCACCGTACGACATGTGATTTTTCAAAAGGAAAGGAACTGATCCCGACGCCAGGCCCGTAGGAACGCCCTGCAAAAAGTACAAGAGTACCAGCAACAGAAAATTCCTCTGGTCTTGCCTCGGGAGCTCGAAGAATCCATGTTCGTTCGCTGTCGGCGTCTTGGGCACAGGCTCGTCAAGCGTAAAGTTCTCGCGGGACATGTGGTTGACCGCGACGGTCTCCGAAGCGTCCATGTTGCTGGCGTTCTTCCGCCTCAATTCCACGCCGTTACTCATCCCCCCGTTTGCATTACCTGCTTTCAGAGAAAGAGAAGCCGGCCTTGGCAGGAGAGGCGACTTGGGTCGTCTCGCTCGAGCACCCATAGGCAGAATTTGTTGATCTATTTATCAAACCGTAACCGAGCAACTCCGTGATTGTTGAAGAGATCAAGTGCTTTTGTCTTCGATCTACAAAATGGTAGTTGATGTTGATTGTATTGTCGGTAGGGGTCACGACGTCGGTACGCAAAGACGACAGGGTCGGGAAGTGAACGCGGTGGCGTGCGACGTACGCAGATAAGACTAATAAGAGTCGCGGAATTTAAAGTAATCAAGGAAAATAGTTTCGGACCCGTCGGCCGAGGTGCTGAAAGCTAGAGAGCGTGTGAAGAAGAAGTGAATGCACGACAAGGACTTGACTGTCTTTGGCCTCCCTGCCAGCAAGGCAACTGTGGCCTTTGAAGGTGCTTACAAAAAGGTCAGATGGGAGCCAGCGACTGGTGGCGAAAAAATTGAAATATGGCAGGAACAGCACATGGGATCAAGAGAACGTGGAAAATGCGCTCGTGGAAGAGAAGGGGACGCAAGAATGGAAGGACCTGAAGAGAATCAATCCCATCCAGCGCAAGCGCGCAAATGACCCCGATAGCGTGGGTCGGTGGCTGTTGTTCGAGGTGTAGCAGAGCTGAAACTGAAGCAGAAGAGGAGAACACTGACGATGTGCCCGCCGTGTCTGGTGCGGCGACGGCGACACGCAGGCGACTCACGAAAAGACGCAACTTGGCCACCTGGCAAGAGCCTATCAGGCACATGCCGGTCCAGTTACGATATTTTGGATACGGAAGAACAAAATTGCGCGCCTGGCAGGCATTCATTCAAGCATGTGCATTGTGCTGTGCGCCTGTGCAAACGAACCTATTAAAGTGTCCGTACTCCGTATTTATTTTTTATTTTTATTTACCCCTGTTGAGCTATGGCTGTTTTTGTGGGCTCCGCCCCACATCATTGTTTCGACTTCAGCTAATCTTATCAAGTGGCTGCCGGGGAACGCGTCCAATGCCTCACACGATTATCATCACGTGGAGTACAAGACAAGACTTGGCCTTCAGGTGTACATATACATAGGTGCCGAGGTACGTATGTAATTAATAACGACGTCGCAACAAACACATCAAACAAGCCAGGATGGCCGACCAAGGCGCTACAAATGAGGCATCTCAACTCGACAAGGAGATCGCAGCCCTACGAAAACAAGGTGATGCCCACCCGCCATTCTCACCCACCGCGTCGACAACTCACTCACACCAGCCCAGCAACATCTCTGCGCAAGGAGCTCCAGATCCAGTGCTCGACCATCCTCTCCTCAGCATCCACCTCACGTCTCATACAATCCGCATCGTCGGCCCCGTCCTCCGCTCTTGGCCGCCGCGCCAGCTCTTCCCACCTAGCCTCCAGTCTTAGCACCCGCTCAACACAACAACAGGCCTACATGCAGCAATGCATATACCGCATTTCAGCCCCAGTCACATCCTTCAAAGTGCACGATCCGGACCCCAACGCCGTGGACGGCGGACACGTCCTCGGCCTCCGTTTTGAAGTCATGTCGCGGGGACAGTTCCTCCGTCCCTACTACGTCATGTTGAACCGTCCCTATCCCGGCTCAAAACATCTTCGTGTCCATCGGCACACCGTCCCTCCGGCCGTGCCGCTGGCCGGACTGGCAGCGCGGCATTTGCCCGGCCCGTCCTCGAGAGGACGCGGCCAAGACGACTCCACGGCCGGGCACAGTTTAGACAGGTTTGTAAGGACGCTGCGGCGGGAAATCGTGCGGTATCACAACAGGCTTGGTGTTTCGGCGGATCTGAGAAGACGGTTGGGGCTTCAGGATAGGAGTGGGCAGGGCCAACTGCCCCATTCCTTGGTGGAGATTGCCATTGCGGACATCGAGGCGAAGCAGATTAATCTTGCATGGGCCGACGACAGGACGGGCAGGCTTGTCATGGACGACGACGGGAAGGTGATCAAATTCGTCGTCTTTGGAGCAGACGGTCGCGATTGGGAGGCATCAGGAGAAATCTTCACAAAGGACGATAGTATTGAGGATGTGGCCACGAAATTGGAGGCGTATATGGAGACGAGTTTGCGACAAGAGGATGGTCAGTGAAAATATTCTGACGAATCTATAAAGGTGACTTGTAAATACTTTGGGCATACTACTGAACCGGCTTTGGCGTATATCTACATGAACATGTATTCTTCTGTACATTTGTATACAAGGTATATATAGTACCTCAGCAGGCCAAACACTTGACCGTAAACCTACCGTACGTAAAATGCACCAGAATCCGGTCTGATTTTCACATAGGGTATATAGCATCGCACAGTTGTCACCTCAAATCGCGACAGATGGTGCGAGCCTCAAACACCTTGTACCTTGGACTTGGTATTCACCTGAAATAGAGCTGACATAAATCGCACTTTGTGTCAGTGACTTTCTCGTAATTGAGGAAGAAATCGAAATACCAAGTTTGCTCAATTACGACATATTTTACCGTGTGGACGAAAACGAAAGTTCAGTACCATGGAAGAATAATATTAAACCAAGCCACACAGATGTTAATTTGCAGAAATTAATTAGTACAAGAACAAGAATCAAGATTGTCATGCTACACATAACACCCAACCTTTCCCTTGCCAGCCAAGGACATTGATAACCCATTGATGACCTCC
>KQ061745.1:12253-47923 GCA_001008035.1 Atkinsonella texensis | reverse complement strand
CCCCCCCCCCCCCCTTTTTTTTTTTTTTTTTCTTTCTTTTCCTCTTCGTAAGCGTCCATCCTTGCCACAATTAAATTCTTTTTTTAAAAAGGAAGGAAGCAGCAGCCCTTGCACTTCATCTCCTCTTTGGCGAATGACTCAGATAATTACGCTCCAATCTGTTTTTGACTCTGCTGCTCGAGCTTTGTAGAGGCTGCATGTTTCTAGCAAGCTGGCTAACACGAGATTTGCAGAACACTGGCAACAGCTCGTGTGCCGAAGCGCCATTTGGAGGGATTAAGGAGAGCGGCTGTGGAAAGGAGAGCGGGAAAGACGTGGCAGTGGAGGAATTTCTAATCACGAAGAATGGAACCCTGACTATCGAAGACCATTGGTGAACTAGATTGCACAGGAGCAGCACGAGAAGATAATTTTTCCCGTTCTAATAATGATTATGACCACATATGATGTAGCTGTGACATCTTCTAGGTCCGCACATTGCATTTGCTGTCCAAGAAATATTGAGGATATGCGTCTTTCCCACGTCTGCGTGAGGAATGATGTGTCATGAGCCCCCAGCAGAATCTGGATCAGCAGCAAGCCTCAGCCACTGCTCTCCCTTGCTGCACATCCAGTCTCACACTGCGCCTTGTGCAAGCACATGAGCACACCTGTGTGTCATCGCCTTACTTTTCTCATGCAGACAGACGCCTGAAAGTCTGAGTCTGACTTGTGAGGCATCTTGGCTGTCGAATTTGGGCGTCATCGGTCAGGGCCCACGCAAATCCTAGATGAGATTCTTGCATCTTGGATGCTTCCGTGATAGCCATCCTCACAGTTCGAGCGTTGATACGGACACACTGCTTGGGAAATTGACAGGGCGGCGGGCTCCCGTCACTCTCTTCCCGGGGAGCCAGGCTACCTGCATCCGTAGCGAGGTCGTGCAGAATATACTGACAAGAGTCAGTGAGTTAGTAAAAAACGAAAGAAAAGGCAAACAGCACAGTTGAGCTTCTAGCTGAGGTCAGGCAGGGGGTTGGAGAGAAGAAAATTTTTCCATGCTTTTTCACCTCGACATGGGTCTTGCGTCTTCCTTTAGACGCCACCACAGGATCCGACGACCACTCGGATCCGACGAGCCTCATGTAACATGTTTGCTATTCCTAGCACGCCACAACTGGAATTGGGTCTGAATTCAAGTTCAGCAGCAACGGCGATGCCATGCACATGACAGTGACAGTGCAGTTTGGTTGATGGATGACCCGACGTGATTTGATACCTACCTATCTACCTACGTGCCTACCCAGGTAAGTAACACTCATGTCCACATTACTTTCATGCAATAACTCGAGGCGCTAGCAGAATTGGTAAACGAAGTGCTGCGGTGCTGTTACTGTAATATTCAGTGCCGCCGTCTCAGCCAGCACAGAATTGGTCCAGGAAGCTGTTTGCCTGAGATGACACCGTAACGCCACGGCTCCGGGCCGGGCCACTGAGGGAGGAGGGAGGACAACGTGGAACCAACTTAGCCCAAACAGACCGGTTCTTGTTTGGCAGGCAGGCGCAGGCAGGCGCAGGGCGGCATTATTATTATTAGCGGACAGCCTGTCGCAACAAGAGGCTTCGTTTCGTTTCGTCATGTATCATGTACCCTGGTCATCGAGGACCATCATGCCATGGAATGGCTCTATGGTTAATCCGGGTAGTTTCCGGGAAATGAGGCCCAAGAGCCACCGCTGCCTCGATGTGCCGGGCTTTGCACACAAGACGCTGGCAGCGTGGATTGGTTACCAAAAAACAAGGATACTTGTTGTTCGGTACGACGCTGAATGGCCCAATTTCTCCATGGCTGCATCCTTTTGAGCCGCGAGCAGTTCGAAGGACACCTTGAGCGGCATGTTGGACGTCCGGAACAACGGGACCCCATCCGAACGGCGTACTCTCGAATTGTCACGGTTCTTCGCCGAGTACTGCACGAAGGTAGAGTTAGTTCATTGAGGGTGGTGGGTACACGTGAGAATTCAGAGGGTGGCGGCTCTTCGGCCCTCAGACGCGGTGGGAGCACATTAGGGGGCAGGCATCATGAATCGTTATGTCGATATTACGCGTTCATATTTGCGGTGCCATGGCGATATTATTTAACGATATTGAAGAATTTTAGGCTCCTTGTGGTTCTTGAGTAGACTGACGCTCGAGCCATGTCCTAGCGTGAGGAAACGAAACAAACGGTTTCTTGAATAGATACGTCTATCGGCAGTCGAAGAAAGGTTGGTGGCACAAGGTGGACTTTTTTTTGTTTGCCATGTGGTGATGGGTGGTCTACTCCGTACATGGGTCGCACTTGCCATTATTAACAATTTCCTGAGGCGCGAGCTAGAGCGAAGCAGCAGCCAGTGTATCTCGAAGGCGCCGACGAGGTCACGAATTGGCTTGTGGGCCAATCAGGACTAGCGGGCAATAGAGGTACTTCGATTTGCGTGGAAACCTTACTATAGTAGAAGTTCTCACAATTTCTAGGTGTATACCTACCTAGGGGTAGGTTAGGTAGGTAGTGTGGGTCCCGTGACCTCGCTGGCGCCTTCGCAAACGTACCTACGTACTGTACCTGCGCAGGTACTCTGTACTTTGGCACCATTTTTGTACATGGGCTAAACCCAGCGTCTCCGCAAGGCCTAGGTACCAAGTTGGTAGATATTCACGGCGTTCGTGCTTCATCCGCATGAGCCGGGCAGTGGCAGTAGCAGTGTCCCATTCAACATATTACTGACTCCAGACGGAGCTGCTAATTTGCATACCTGGCACCCATTGTGCTTCCGGCTTCTAGAAGTGCCACGGCCAGGTTACACCTTCATGGGTGTGGGTTCTAGTACTTAATTTCTGAGCAGCGTGTGCACGATAATACCGATGCGGATGCGAGAGTTGCACTCACTAGTTAACATCGCCACCATGTTTGTCAGAAAATACTCATGTAATATGTAGCTCAGACAATCCCGCGAAAAGGCACGAAATAAGCAATTAAGTGAAATGCTGGGTACCTTGGGCAGGTACCTAGGTAGGCAGGTAGGCTGGTATATGTGATTGGCCGTCTACATCTCAGACAGAGCCCAGGTTCAGCATCTTGAATGACCTGTAGCTTCATGTCTACTCACTCCGTACGAGGCAGGTACTGCCTGCCTTTGATACCTACCTAGTACTTAGGTACCTAAGGTAGGTAGGAACGTAGGGTAGACTGGGTAGTCGCGATGGCGCCCTGTTTCCTCTTGTCTCTCCTTCGCGGGACCCAAACCCGTCCTAGTACTTCATGTTTTTTTCCTACCCGGCTTTGATGTAATACCGGACGACAAAGACAATGGCAGGTGCTAGCCCCCCGGACTTGGGATGACTTGGATTCGTACCGCAATGAGCAGGCTCCACCGTGAATATTGCACAACTATGCCCGTAGATCTTGTCGCTCCTTCATCTTACATTGTGGTTGCATTCCCCAAGCTAGGTACAAGCTAGGTAGGTGCCGATGAATATCATAATTCTTTACGGAGTATTCGCGGTCCTCGATGCAGCCAGAGGCGCCTCAAATGCACATCGAGAGGTGAAACCGTCATTGACTATGAGCCTCTGCCCTCCATATCTGGACAAGCAAGTCCGATGTCGAGTGAAGAAAAAAAGGAATGTTCCGTCGACCGCCAGGAGGGGGACAGGGATAGCCCTTCGCCCAACCATCCCAGCATCCCAATCCCAGTCTCAGGGGCTATCAAACATGGGTAGACCGCAACTCCGGGACGGCGTACTTGTTAGTACCGGCAGATCTGGACCGCCTTGCCGGGCCTTACGAAACAGCACAGGCTTGCTAGGCGCTTGGCCAGGCGTTAACACTGACTGTGCTCTCTTTATTGAGTAGAGATTGCTCATAATGCCCCTGGCCAAGCTGCAGGTCCGACAATTGGAAGAAAGAAGAAAGAGCCACGCGAGTTGAGCATGACCCTGGTCAAACGAGACTCGATCAAGAAACCTTGCTGATGTTAGTGAATTGGCCCCGGTGTGAGAATACCAAGGGTTGGGAGGGGAGAAGGACAAAAAAAAAGAGACAAGTCGTCAGGCACACAAGCTCCCAACGGGTTGTGTTTTGGTTTATAATCTCAGACATGCCCTCCAACATCGCTCTTCTTTTCTCCTCGTCCTTTCCACCATCACTCAAATACTTTGCAACAGCCTTATTCCACGCCCACACTCATACATTGCTCAATAACTTTTTAAAATTCAACAGTTGGACAGCAAACACTATCATCTTGGATAAAGGGACCTCCGAGCAATCACCTAAATTGTCCACACAACTGCTGCAGTTTCTGCCCGACAACTCTTCCTTCCAGACCAACCTTACCGACCACATTTGACTTCTTAAGTCACAAAAAAGATCAAAATGCCACGTGGTCCGTATGATGTCACTGGAGTTAAAACAAATAATCCCAAACCGCCAAAACCCAGTCGATCCTGATGGCCGGGGAGTGAATAAGACAGCGATTGGCTCGTTGTCCGATTGAGTCTGGAAGAAACAACATGGCCAGGTAATTGAACCACATCCTCTCGAATGATCTGTGATATTGACTTCTTTGTCTTTCAAATAGCGGCGCGATGGCTTTAATTTCACCATGTTTCGACCGAGCAACCTTGTCGTACACTTCACGTGCATCGAAAATGATCTTTGTACTATCTGTGTCTGTCGGCGTTTGATTTTTTTCATCTGATATACAACCAGTCAAAACTTTTCGTCATCTACTTTGTATTATACAGGAATGGGAATAGACAACAAAATTAGACGGTATTTCCGAAAGGAAAATGGGACAACGAAACAGAAAAGTTTGGGATACTTCGGAAATGGCATAATATACTCACATCTTACACATGATACTCTTTCATCAGGGACCAATTTTTGATTCATTCAGAATCCAGAAATGGCCAATTCCCCAACTATCGGGGAAACTAATATGTTCCCAAGAATGTTACTTTGAGTGCTTGAAAATGATGGTCAAAGCTGTTCTCGAGGTGTAGCGAGGGGCATGGAAGACTGGCCACAGACGCGCAGCAAGTGCAACTGACATGTCGCTAACAAACACCCGATCTCGACATGTGACTGCAGAGCTATGCTGGCAAATAGCCTAACAAAGAGAGGCAGGTCAATGGCATAATGCATCGGAGAATATGTCTGCAAGGAGGTGGTGGCGTCTGAATGCCGGCGAGGTGGGACGGAACGGATGGGGAACGTTCCTGGGGACGTGAACTTTCACATACAATGATTTCAGCTATCAAGGCATCTAAGCTTCGCCAACCCCATGATCAGCTATATTCTGAAACAAGGGATAAGCATGTCTTATGATTAGCTTATCTTGGGCTTCAATGCTCCAAGGCTGCAAGGCTGTTCGCGATGACGACATGTAGAAGAAACAAGGAAGTGAATGACAAGATGTGGTCAATCAAGCTCGTCTGTCTCAGACCCAAGATATCGAATGACAACATGTGTTGTGAAAAAGGCAGGCTGGATTGATCCAGGCTTCTGAAATTTCCCGATTGGCATTTTCTGGTCCTTCTTAGAGACCACATCGACCCAAGTGTTACCTTTCACAAACAGGGCCTCGGCAGGGATTGGGGGATTTTGGGTTATTCAACAACATGGCATAATTGGACTCGTTCCGCCAGCCTTTTACAAGTCCAAGCACACGGCTGCCGACACCGTCTTGAGTTACACCTCGCAGTATTCAACTCCGCAACCTACACATGCTCAGTCGCTCTCGTGATCACAGGGGCGCAGACCATGCAACTCATTTTCAATGGCAACGTTCATGTTCACCTTGACTGGCTGGCGCCTCAGTAAGAAGACAAAACGCCTCCGTCATAGGCAAGACATCACCATGCTCAACGAGTCCTGCCGTAAAAGTAGGATCCACACATCTGTGAAACATCCTCTGTCATCGACTGCCTATGAGGACGCCTTCATTCTACGTCAGTCCATCTCAATCAAGGTCGCTTTTTGTCATTGTGTGTTACTCGGACAACACACTAACTTGCCCAGTCGCTGCTGCTGTGTAGTCGTGTCTCTATCAACGGTTGCTTTGGTGAAAGGGCTGAAATAGCTCACGGAAAGAGATAAAAAAGTGTTGTTGTTACCCGGAGACAGGGAAGAAGCGGGGAGGAAGATATCATGGTCCGTTAACAATAATTCCTCTTTCGAACATGACATGTGGGCCGCCTGGCCTATAGAGCATCATCCCTATGTGGTGGTGGTATCAATTGGGCCCAGCCACGAGGCCATGGCGTGGAGGAGGGCGGGTTGCCGGGGAGAATCTTTGCCGAGGTTTGCCGGAAATCGAATGCTCAGATCACATGTTGATGAGTGATTTATGCGCGTCACCCAGTCCAGCGGGCCGGGCGGCCATTTCATTCGTGCCTCCGGCCAGAAAGGAAGGAGGAGAGAGTAATCGATAGCGCGTCTCGCTGCCCCTCGTGCCTTCCTTCCATCCCAGCGCAGTGACAACTCCTCTAGTACGGAGCACATACCCACCCAATGGCAGCGCAATCATCATCGACTGCACTCCTCACTCGCCACCCACCTTATTACATACCTCATGTCCAGCCAACGGTCAAACATTGTCTGCAAATAAACCAGCCGACCAGTACAACAAAACCATGCCTTCGTCTGCTCACAAGTGAAACGCCTCTTCCCCCCTCCCTTCATCAGTGGCGTCTTCCGTTATTCTGCCACTATCGGTGCCCAATTGTCAGAATTTAAGGTAGAGCTGCTCCCCCCCGAGGCTGGAGCCGAAAAAATCGGCCGCAGCCACGCAGAAATAGATGTGGTGCCACGAGCACGAGCACGAGCACGAGCACGGCCAAGATGTCAGGAAGCGTGCTGATTCACCGATTTCGACAGGATGCGGTGCCCTCTTGCCTCGTTCACTGGCGACTAGCCATTAGACTCAATAGCTTAGCACGACGCATTGGTATCTTGTTCTTTACAGACACGACAATCAGACGAGCACGACACCCATGTATCTACCTATCTGCCTACCAGGTAGAGGTACCTGGTAGGTAGGCAGCTGCCAAAAAAAAGGGTGATAAAAAAAGGGTGAACCAAAAAAAAAAAAGGTGAAAATCATGAAATTGCAACAATACATGCGCCTACCCCTCCGGATCACTGCCCTTCACGCTAGGGCTGCTCACGTCGTGTCACCACGAATACAATTTTTCATTGGGCCTCAGAGTACATATCTGATTCAAGTTCCTAGATCCGAGGAAGGCTCTCATTTTTGATGACCTCTGCAGACTCCTCTAATTGGTGACCATGCAGATGACAGGGCTTGGTCCTGCGTTGCCCCTGGTTTGAATCGTTCGTCTTGGCCTGCAGAGCAGTTGCTCTGCTCGGTTTAGCACTCGATTTGTCTAGTCGTGCAACGCCCTTTCCCCAACTCAATTGATCTTTTGGAAAGGGCGCATCTTGACTCTGGAAAATACTCCATAGCTGGTCCCTGTTAAGCATTCAGGTTTCTGCGCCACAAAAAGGGGTCTCGGGTCAAGGAATATGCGGTACATCGTCAACTCTTCCTAATTCTCGGCTTGGCAAATCGAACGGAAATACGTTGCCAGCCCTTGGTGCCCAACATGATTTCGTGCATTGCGAAATTAGCTTCGCTAGTGTGCGTCGCCCTCGATTTGCTAGCAATGCATTAGACCTAGTTCTGCATTCTATACGACGCTGAGGTTTCATGGAAACAGGAATGGAAATGGGGCACCACACCATGTCCGCTCCAATGGATTTGGCGGGCCCTCCCGCTCCCCATGATTCCTTGCGAACTGCGAGTCTTACCCTTTGTGCCTCGCCACCATCTAACCACCTTCCCCGCCGTTAGGATGCCAATTGAAGAGTGTAAAGGCGTCCAAAAGGGGCAACAACGCCCAGCGTGTGCTGGCTTAGCTTGGATGGAATCTCCAGGGGTGCCATGTGTTGCGACCTCTTATTGGTATACCCATGATATGGCCGCCCCGAACCATGAACGCCTAGTTGATTCCTTATGCTAGTCTCTCAACTAATTTCTGCGTGGTTCGTCACCGCTACTCAGCCTTTGTTCAGAATCCCTTCTCCGCTCCACACCCACATGATAAAACAAGGGTGAGCCCTTGGCTTCGCATTGGGCGTTGGAGCTGGGGAAAGGTAGCGTGGCCATGAGAAGAACTCGGTGATATCTAGCAGCCAGCAGCTCCGCAATGGCGGAAGGAGGATTCTTGCGTGGATTCTACATAAGTCCTCGACATTTCCTGGCTGTTTGCCTTGCTGCTTCCCGTCTTGAATGTCACACTCATCGGACAGTCGCCTTGACCGAGTCATCGGAGTTAATTGAGTCGTCTTTTCACAGTTGCCTCTTTTTTACCCTTGCTTCTCTACCACTTAGTGATCCTTAGTGGAGGATCTGAGAGCATGATATAACAAAACTTTTGCTCCCTGGGAAAAAAATCGATGTTGCTTACATTGTCATTTGCTCAAGAAATCCATCACACAGAACGAAGATGGCGGTCTGCAATCTTCTTTCATCGCTCGGTTGGGAACAGATGATGGTCATTATCAGCGTAGTCTGGCTGTCTTACGCCATCGCCACTGCAGTGCGGAGACTGTATCTTAGCCCCATTGCTCATATCCCTGGCCCGAAGCTTGCAGCACTGACTCAGTACTACGAGTTTTACTACGACATTATTCTGGGTGGACAGTACACTTTCAAAATACTGGAAATGCACAAGAAGTATGGTCCTGTGGTTCGGATAAGCCCCTGGGAGGTCCATGTGGCAGACCATGACTTTCACGATGACTTGTATGGTGGGCATACCAGACCGCGGGACAAGTGGCATTTCTGGGCCAAGCAAGTAAGCGTTGCACACTGGTGATGTACATTGACAAGCCACAGGCTGACACGAGTTGTTTAAGTTTGGAGCACCGAGTAAGCGGTTTAGAATAAAAAATGATAGACATTGCTCTCTGACAAAGCCCCATAGATAGCGCACTGGCAACCATAGACCATGAGCACCATAAGCTTCGAAGATCGGCCTTGAACCCTTTTTTTTCAACACAGAGCGTACGGAATTTGCAGTCTGTAATCGAAGAACGGGTTGATGGACTCTTGGAAGCCCTATATAAGTTTGCTGCAACCCAGGATGGTCGGCCGATCGATATAATGTACCCTTTCTCAGCCTTTACAAACGGTCTGTCTGCTTCATCTGCATAACACCATATATGCTAATGCTAACCGCAAGTAATTAGATGTCATCAACGAATATGCATTTGCACGATGTGACCATCTCAGTACGTTAGCTGGCTTGACTCTGACTTTCATCATCTGAGTTCGCATATGGCTAACTTATACGATGTAGTCGAAGAGCCCGATTTTGGGGCTGAGGTTACCAACAATCTGTTGATAGGAACTCACCTGGGCCCACTCGTCAAGCACGCAAATTGGGCTTTGAATTTAGTGAATGCACTGCCGGAATCCATTTCCGGTCGCTGCATCCCTGGTAAAGCTGTCTTTTTCCTAAAGAAAATATTTTTTGAACATCCACATTAATTGCTCTGCACAGGATGGTCGGGATTCTTGAAGATGAAGAATGACATTGTCGACCAGATCAGCATGATCAAGTCGACCGAGAACACAAGCAAATGGCAACTGGATGTCAACCACGCCACTATATTTCATGAACTCCTTTCGTCCAAGTTGTTGCCAGATTGGGAGAAGACCCCAACTAGACTCGCTCAGGAAGGGCAAATTTTGGTGCAAGGTGGCACTTTAACCACATCCTGGACTCTATCATTGGCCACCTTCCATCTCTTGAATCGTCCTTCAACATTAAAGAGACTTAGAGATGAGCTATTTGAGGCTGTTCCTGATCCAAATGAAGTCGAACCTTTAGCCAAGCTTGAGGCCTTGCCCTATCTTCGTGCCGTGGTCAAAGAATCTTTGCGGCATGGCATAGGAACTAGCGGCAGACTTTCCCGGATTGCCCGCGACGAGACGCACGTTATCCATGATCATGTCAACATGAAGGAATGGCACATCCCTCCCAACTCTGTCGTCAGCATGAGCCCTTACATAACCATCATGGACGAAACTCTTTTCCCGGACCCGATGGGCTTTCGTCCCGAGCGCTGGTTGAGTGGTGATGGAGAGCGACTCGAGAAATATTTGACGGTGTTTGGAGGTGGTACCCGAAGCTGCTTAGGCATGGCGCTCGCCAACGCTGAGTTGCATCTCGCACTTGCTAAGCTATTCCGCAGATGGGGAAGCGCAGGGGCTGTCGGAGGCGATGTTGGGGGCGACAAACGACCAGGAGATGTTGGCGGTTTGAGAATATTCAACACGACTGTCCGAGATTGTCAGATGGCTTCGGATTATTTCATACCCATTCCTTACAAGGTACGTACCCTCGTTACATTAGGTAGCTACCTAGGTACCTATGCAGATGTCTTGGGTGCCCAATGCCTATAACTGTCGTTGTCTAACATGATCGCAGGGCACAAAAGGCATTCGGGTTGTTCTCGAGCTTTTGTAATGATTGAGCTATCCCCACGAATTTGATCACGGTTGCGGTTGAAACAGAAAGGGGCTTTTTTTTTTTTTTTCAAGCTAGGGCAGCAGGAGTTTGATACGTTCACGAGCGTGCACGAAATCATTTCATTCGTGTCCTGAATTGCTTTAGGAGAAGCAATTATGGCGCCGTTCGCGCAACTTGCCGCACCCGGTGGCATGGGTAGCCTGTGCAAACACAAGAAAATTCAATAAACCAAAACAACGATGGTCAGAGACTTGAAGTGCGCCTAGCGCAGCGCCTAACCCCTGTCCCCCCTGTCCTGTGGGTGGGTGGGTACAGTGGCAAAGTGAGTGAACGTGCTGCTTACTGAGTCTGTAGATCACCCGACCTTAGACTCCTGCTTACTGCTTCTGATGTTCTCCCTGTTGGCCGAATGCGCCACGTTTATCTTACACATTGGTTTTTTTTTTTTTTTCCTTGCGCATCATTGGGATTCATGTGCTCGTTGCTCGCATTTTGTTCACATTCACTCTCTAGCCGGTATACGCACTTTGACGGCAAGTCGCCAAGATGGCAGCAGTTGACCCTGCGACGAGGAGGAGAGTCCTGAAGGTCATAGTGGTGTCATTGTTGCTAGACTTGGTAAGCAGACAGTTGTCCCGCAGCTGCCTCGACAGACATGATGTACTGATTTCTGACTACAAGACTAGATCTCCTTCACATTTATCCTCCCCCTCTTCCCGCAATTGCTAGAATTCTACCGGGATCGCGAGGCGCCGTCCCTGACCGTGGGCGGGCCTCCAACCCTGTTGCAGCAGGTCCTGGGAGGACTGAACCGATATAAAGCTTCGTTTTCGCGGCCAATCGACTCGCGCTATGACATCGTTCTCCTCGGCGGAGCCATGGGCTCGCTGTTCTCGTATGCTCATGCCTAAGTTCCTCGTCAATCAAATCAATCATTAGCTTGGCAAGGTGGAACTGACTAAAAGAGTTCAGATTACTGCAAGCGATTGCATCTCCAGTAATTGGACGATTATCCGATCGATATGGCCGACGAACAGCGCTTCTGACATCGATGTGCGGGAACGTCCTTTCCGTCTTGCTCTGGGTTGCTGCCGTTGACTTTCGAACCTTCGTCGCGAGTCGCGTGGTCGGCGGTCTTTCCGAGGGCAACATCCAGCTGGCGACTGCAATGGCGAGCGATATATCCGATGAGAGCTCACGGGGGTCTACTATGGCCATCATTGGAGCATGTTTCTCCATAGCCTTCACATTTGGCCCCGGCCTCGGTGCCTGGCTGAGCACCAAGTCTCTCGTGGCTGCGAATCCCTTTGCAACTGCTGCCGCTTTCAGTCTCGTCCTCATCATCAGCGAAACAATATATCTATATTTTTGCCTGCCAGAGACGCTGCCGTCTCTCACGCAAAAGGGCGACCAGAAGGAGAAGAAAACAGCAGCTACCATGAAGAAGCACAACGGCAGAACAAACTCACATTTTCTGCTCAACGCCGTGCACTTCTTCTTCTTGCTTTTCTTCTCCGGCATGGAGAGCTCTCTTTCCTTCATGACGTATGAGCTTTTTACGTTCACTTCCGGGAAGAACGGTAGACTTCTCGGGTATGTCGGCCTGGTTGCGTCTGTCCTCCAAGGTGGAGTCACGCGACGACTGCCACCCTTGCGTTCTGTGCAAATTGGTGTGATTTCATGCCTGACGGCGTTTTACCTGCTTGGCCGGGTAAGCACGATAGGCGGGCTGTACGCTGCGGCGACCTGTCTTGCCATGACGTCTGCCACGGTAGTCACAGGGCTGAACTCTTTGAGCAGTTTCGAAGCCCGCGAGGATGAACGTGGTGCCAAGCTTGGCAATTTGAGAAGCTGGGGACAGCTTGGTCGCGGACTTGGACCAGTTTTGTTTACCAGCGTGTATTGGTGGGCGGGCAGAGAGTACGCGTATAACATGGGCGCAACGGGCATTGCGTTGGTTTCGGCGGCGGTGCTCATGGGGCTTAAAACACCGGAGGGATCTTTGAAAGAACAAGGCGGTGCCAAGAAGCATGGGCATGGGCAATGACAGCATGAGGTTAGACGTGGCCACGACGTGAGGCTCACGGCGGTTGGAGACATTTGAACAGGGGGAGCTTCGAATCCGGGCTTGGCCAATCATTATGTATAAATTTGTGAGCCTTAAATCTGCGACTAGTTACAGGTAATGTGCAAACAAACCCTAGTTTCCTAGTTCAACTCCTAAAACTCCGTAGTCCCCTTTATTCCCTGATTTCCATCTTGATTCGAAAAAGAACAGATAAGAAAGGATAGCCCGTACCCGGATTTGCACCAGGATCCTTGGCTGTCCCTCTAGGAGGCCAACGAGTTGCTATTACAATATACGGGCGCATCTGACCCCTTGACTAGGAACTCAGATTGTGGACGTAGGCACTGTTCTTGTCCATATAGCTTGCAAACGGGAAAGGGAGGACCGAAGACGTGGATTGTGTAGGACCAGTCGAAATGGCCGACGGAGACTGCCACTTTGCGAACGGTTGCATCTGGGCATTGGGAAGTAATACTATTCTTGACGGCTGATGCGGTTATTGGGAGACACGTGTTGGTTGGCCTTTGTGGGTAGTTTGTGTATGTGCTACTTATACGTTCAATTCTTGCGGAAAGACACGCACTATCAGCGTGGGTTATGCTTGACCACCTGGATTCAAGCATGCGATATGTCTTGGGCTCACGGAAGCTACGCAGTTTGCGTACCAAGCTAGTTCTCACCCCTAAGCTCTCGCGGACATGCTCAAGATTGCACAAGCAAGCACTTGGTAAGATTTTGCGACAATTGGGCTGTCTGTGATTGGTACTGGAGAAGTGTCCAGGATCCAGGGCGCAGCGTATTTGGCAGCAAGGAGCTGAGGAACGGCGGACATGATCCACGCTCGCTCTTTGATAGCCATTGCAGTCTTGTATCTTCGTTTCGCACATGGTTTTTCTTGATAACTCCAGTCGCCAAAGACTAAACACCCAGAACGATGCTCTGTTTGTCATTCCATTCCCTCCCAATTCACATTAGCATTAAAAAAACAAGCAAGCTGGACCCACTGTGGCTAAGGGCACAGTCTCCTACACTGTGTCACGGTGCGGGAAGCCACATTGCCACCCTGGCCGGTAGCAGTCATGGAGGGGCAGGAGAAAAAAAAAAAAAAAAAAAAAAAAAAAAAAAAAAGTGAGACCGGTCAATACGAATGGCAACCGATTGCTGCGTTTGCGCCCAAGGGATTGAAGTGTACAAACGCGATGGTTGTTTTTCTTCTTCTTCGACTTCTTCGAAGCTTCATGTAATTGGAGGGAGAATCCGCTAGTCTTGTCCTCTTGGATCCGCTGTGAGGTCGATATCTTGCAACGAAGACAAACGAGAGAGAGCTCTTCGGTGGCGACCACGGATGGTGGGGCATGGCAGTTTGAGGGGCAAGGAAGGCAAGAGCTCGAGGTGGGCTGACCTCCCCGTGCACTGTGTTGCAACAGCGCAAGCATTGGTCTATGAATTTTACCATCGCGCACAACGACATTGGGCATACAATTCGGAGGAAAACTCGTGCCCACAGGTATGGACCGGGGCTTCCTATCTCTCCTGAAAAACCTGCGAGGCATAAAAAATGCTATACTATTTGCCTGCAATGCTGTCTTACTTGATAATATCCGCATCTTGTTGCTTCCACTGATCATCATGGCTGTGACTCACGCCGGGTGATGTAACAAAAGAAACCTGAGTGAGTGCTGCTCGGCCAGACCTGCACCTTGATTAATTTCCTGTTTGTGGAGGAGGAGGGGTTGGGCAGACAAAGCTCCGGGTTACTTTGTTCCCCACTCTGTGCCTGCTATCAGCTCGCGTGTTCCTGTAGATATGCCGTGTCAGAGTCTCAGTTGAGGCATATGTGGTTGCGCGACGTCTGAGTCGGATGCCACAGTATTGATCCAACGATGTCATCGATCGGGAACACAGGGTGCCTCATGGAGCGCTGCTACTTGGCATTGTTAAGAAAAGAAAGGAAAGGTCTCCTCCCGGAGCTCACAAAGCATTCACCCGCGCTTCTCTTCGATGGCTAACGGCGCCGACTTCTCACGAGGGCCATAGGAAAGCACAATTCGTGCCCTCCTCGGCGTCTCAAATCTGGAATATGAGGCGGGTTCCATTGGCCTATTTGCCCTCCAGGTGCGAAAATCTCATCGCGGCCAGGTCAAGCTAGGTCTACTGGTAATCATGACTCCATGGTACAACCGGCTCCGCTGATTGGCCTGCGCCACGCACAACTGGCGCTAAGAAAGAAGAAAATCAAATCCTGCAAGTGTGCGGTGCGAGGCAGGAGGGAAAAAACTCTGTCGGGGTTCCCCCTCTCTGCTCTGGTTGCCCCGCGCCGCTGCCAGCATCAATCACTCCACCCCTCCTCCACTCGCCCTTTTAAATCCCCTCCTCCCACCACCTCTTTGCGAATTTTTCTCCCTTTTCGCTCCTCGTCTCGCATACCCGGTTCAAGCATCCGATCTGCGAATTTTGTACGTTTCCCTCGCCCACCCATATCACCATTCAATATCATCAATATTGATCCAGCAAGACATCGCCATCTAACTTGTTTATAGTTATTTTCCGTCAAGCCACTCACAATACACAAACTTCCACATCCTTCAATCCGCCAAAATGGGTAAGGAAGACAAGACTCACATCAACGTGGTCGTTATCGTAAGCTGCTTCTGAACCCTTAATTTCCCTCTCCGAGACCAAGGAGTTGCTAACAAATATCTGTAGGGGTATGTTACTATCGATTCATGTACTCGCCGCTAGACGATCTCCATATGTGCTGACTGAATCCTAGCCACGTCGATTCCGGCAAGTCTACCACCACTGGTCACTTGATTTACCAGTGCGGTGGTATTGACAAGCGTACCATTGAGAAGTTCGAGAAGGTAAAGCATATTTCTTCCACAAGTTTTTTTTTTTTTTTTTTTTTTTTTTCCCTTCAACAATGGCTGTGCGAGTGGCCTCGCTTGTTCGTCCTGCGGGAGCTCACTCGTTCCGCGGGCGAGCAACTGCCCCTCTTTTCGCCGCGAGTCGAATTTTTTTTTTCTCGGCCGCGGGGCTCCCTTTGACTTTTGTTGGTGGGGCACCTCAACCCCTCCACTAGTTCAGCGAGCCAGGGAAATGTGTCATGGTGCAATAGCTCACAATGCACGTAACAATCCGCTAACATGTTTCGTCTACAGGAAGCCGCCGAACTCGGCAAGGGTTCCTTCAAGTATGCGTGGGTTCTTGACAAGCTCAAGGCCGAGCGTGAGCGTGGTATCACCATCGACATTGCCCTCTGGAAGTTCGAGACTCCCAAATACTACGTCACCGTCATTGGTAAGCTTCGTTGACCCAAGCTGTCTGGCTCGACGCCTCGTCTTGGATTCAATCACTAAGTCACATACAATAGACGCTCCCGGTCACCGTGATTTCATCAAGAACATGATCACCGGTACTTCCCAGGCTGACTGCGCTATCTTGATTATCGCTGCTGGTACTGGTGAGTTCGAGGCTGGTATCTCCAAGGATGGCCAGACTCGTGAGCACGCCTTGCTCGCCTACACCCTGGGTGTCAAGCAGCTCATCGTCGCCATCAACAAGATGGACACCGCCAAGTGGGCTGAGGCCCGTTACCAGGAAATCATCAAGGAGACCTCCAACTTCATCAAGAAGGTCGGCTACAACCCCAAAACCGTGTGCTTCGTGCCCATCTCTGGTTTCAACGGTGACAACATGTTGACGGCTTCCACCAACTGCCCCTGGTACAAGGGCTGGGAGAAGGAGACCAAGGCTGGCAAGGTTACTGGAAAGACCTTGCTCGACGCCATCGACAACATTGAGGCTCCTAAGCGTCCCAACGACAAGCCTCTTCGTCTTCCCCTCCAGGACGTGTACAAGATTGGTGGTATCGGAACTGTCCCTGTCGGCCGTATCGAGACTGGCGTCCTTAAGCCCGGTATGGTCGTTACCTTCGCTCCCTCCAACGTCACCACTGAAGTCAAGTCCGTTGAAATGCACCATGAGCAGCTCACTGAGGCCCAGCCTGGTGACAACGTCGGCTTCAATGTGAAGAACGTCTCCGTCAAGGATATCCGCCGTGGTAACGTTGCTGGTGACTCCAAGAACGACCCCCCTCTGGCTGCTGCGTCTTTCGACGCCCAGGTCATCGTTCTTAATCACCCCGGCCAGGTTGGTGCTGGTTACGCCCCCGTCCTTGATTGCCACACTGCCCACATCGCCTGCGCGTTCTGTGAGATCAAGGAGAAGATTGACCGACGTACTGGTAAGGCTGTTGAAGCTTGCCCCAAGTTCATCAAATCTGGTGACTCCGCTATCGTCAAGATGGTTCCATCCAAGCCCATGTGTGTTGAGGCTTTCACCGACTACCCCCCTCTGGGCCGTTTCGCCGTCCGTGACATGCGTCAGACCGTCGCCGTTGGTGTCATCAAGTCAGTCGAGAAATCCGCCGGCACTACCGGTAAGGTAACCAAGTCCGCTGCCAAGGCCAGCAAGAAATAAACAACTCAGTAAATTGTTGAAGACTCGTGGCGTATACGCGGCTGGTTTCCGGGATGTAATGTTCTCACTTCTACGACGAAATGATCTACTTTGCTATGGATGAGCACTCAGCTATTTGTCTAGGTGGCACACGTAATGAAACAAAAGGTTTATGGTTTTCATGATGTGCTAGGAAGCAAAACAATTTAGAGTCTAGAAGTGATTCCGATGAGAATAAAATAAGTTGGTCTACTCGGGCGATATGTTGCACCTGTGCGATCACACATATACGGGAGATGTTGTAGAAATTGAGCTGGCAGTTGTAGCGCTAATTCTCTTGCCTATCAAGCCATCTCCCGTGCTTTCCGTTGTCGAGCATTAGGGGATAATTCCCATCCTGATTCATTCTCTGCAGCTATGCCGCTCTCGTTATGTCGTTGAGACTGAATGCGCGTCAAAGCTCTCAACATGATCAATGCTCAATTGAAGGCACGATGAATGCTCTCAAGTTCACAGCCACAAAATGCATTTGAGTCTATCTATCGTCTATAGTACACTAATATACAACACTTTTACAGCTGATCTATCATTGGCTCTATCCTGATTCTTCAATTTCGCCAGAAGGCATGTGGTCCTCCATCTCCACGCTGCTTGGATCATGCGGATTCGCGTTTTCTCCCAGTTCAAGCTGAGACGCATCCACCTGATACTGATGGCTAGTATCCGGCTCATTGCACCCTTGCTGCATGAGTTTGTAGCCCTCGTCCCACGAGAAGTGGACTCCAATTGCAATCTCCTCGACCAGCTTGCTGAAGTTTGGTTTTTCCCCGACTCCACCAGAGCTGCCGCCGCCGCCGCCGCCGCCCACGCCTGCTACCAGGGAAAGACTTTGCTGCTGACCGCCGTGCTGACCGGCCTCGATGCTGCTGTACCGGAGGATGTGGCCTTGCCACTCCATGTCGACGGTCCGATGGATCTCGAGGCCCATGAACATGTACGGTACGTGCGTAACCTGGCCTTTAGGCGCAACGCCTTTCCCTCCAGATAGCCATTTGTCTGCGATGGAGAATGTCGTCCGGCTAGGCGTGCGAAGCTTTCCTTGTAGGAGCTGGAGTTCTGATGCGCGGAGGAACTCTAGAAGTGGTGCTTGCTTGTTGTCCAGGGGCAGCAGGCGTGTTTGTGTGAGGCGAGCATCGACGCTCTCGTCTGGAAACATGATGTCGATTTCGCGCCAGGGAATAATGGCTTCGAGAGCGGCTGTTTCCGGAAGCGAGAGGCTTGAAAGGTCGGCGGATGGGTGGATTGGCATATGAAGACGGACCTGGGGTAGTTGGGTGCTGGGCGACCTTGTCGAGGTGATGTCTGCAGCAAAGTAGAGGACGATTGCCGTTTCCTGAACGGTGGGTGCTTGGCCATCGGCTGTCAGGGGAGTGAGAGCTGCCGGATGCGGAATGCGAGGGGAGAGGACTCGTCGCATCTTTGTGGACGTTGCGGCTCGCAGGTCAGGCTTCTCGTGTAGGATGTGGCCAAACGTGGCCACAGTTTCGGTGCGTTCGTTAGCAGCCGTGGCTTTGGGCTCAGTTAGGTCGATACCCTTCGATATCTTGGGAGCAAGCTTCGTCACATCAGTGGGTTTGCCTATAGGGCTGACATAACGGTGCCACTGTTGTAGCTTGTCCTTCCATGGCATGTCTCTTTTCTCCTTCTGGTGGGATAGGAAGACGCCCTTCCGAGATTTCAACGTCTTGGCCCGTGGGAAGATGAGAGCGTGTGCATTATGTGGTAAAGTATGTCTGTCAACCAATAACCTTAGAACTATATCGGCGGGACTTTCACATCTCCCTGAAGCCGAGTCCGGTTCAGCAAGCCATGACACCGAGAGTTCCTGCAAGTATGAGATTAGCACGTTTCGCATCAAGCAACTTTGGGGGTGAACCTAATTCGTACTGCTCTATCTGCGTCATACCGCAAGACTGTCTTGGTGATTCTTGCCAGCTCATCCAACACTGGGTCCAAAAGGCTTTCCGAAGCGACATGTTTTGCAGATACACTTTGTGAGCTCATGGTTTGAGCGATTTCATCTAGCCGATTCATTATGGTTGTGACGGTAGGCTTTCGACTGTAGATGCCGAGTCTGCACGCCTCGGTATCGGTGCTTATCCGCTCGTTATTCGATGCGTCAAGAAAGTCGCTGCTCAGACGCTCGATGATTCCGCTCGATGGTCCTAGAACGCACTTCATGTTAGGTTCCAAGCACTATGTTCGAATAAACGTGTCTCGACTGACTAGTCATCAGCTGGAACAAGTCAGACGGCAGCCAGAGCACCGTCCTTCCCAATCCGTTAATGTGCTCTTGGATCTCGATCTTCCATTTTGCGGACAGGATCAAGGCAGCCTGCTGCTGCTTGGGCGTCAGATCACGATTGTATTTCGACTCAGCAGCGGCCCAAGGGCTCTGTCTGACTACCCAGGAATATCTTGCTGTATCTTTGTCTTCCCAGTCATCGTCCCACTTGCCACGGTTGAGGTACGTCACCAGCTGCTCTTGGGTGAAGCCATAGACGAGACGCTGCACCAATTTGTCGAATTCTTTTCTCCTCACAAGCTTCGTGTGCTGAGGCCGTATTTCCTCGATGTTCTGCCACACTTCGTCCGACAGATTTGACTCTGCAGAATCTGGGGGCACAATGGTTTGCCACTCTAATGGTATTCCCGCCGGGGCAGACTCCTCTTCCAGCACTGGAATCGGCTTGCGGCTTTTCTTTAGCTTGTTGGGATTCTTCAAGATGATCGCTGCGACTGGCTTGCCAAGAGCGTCGACTCCAAGACTCTGGCGGCTGATGAGGTCGTGGCGGAAGGTCTTCGTTTTGGGACTAGCTTTGGCCTCTGGTTGTAAAGTAGTAGTCTTGTCGCCTTCAGAGACGATTTCTGGTAGAATGCCACCTTCAGACACAGTTTCTGGTGGAAGTTTGTCTACAGCCTTGCTTTCTCGCCCGCGGGGAACATTTTTTTGGGCAGCTCGGGCAGCCAAAGGGTCTTCGTTCGGTCCGAGTTCCCAAGCTGCCAGCTTTTCCTTGGCCGGGCCTCGCTGTCGCGCCTTGCCACTCCGCCGACCTTTTGCTTTTGCTCCTTTTTTGCCCCTAGAGTCAGATTCGAGGTCTAGTGCGCCTGATATCAGGGCCTCCATCCTCTCCTTGCTCTGGGGCGGAAAATCGGAAGCGAGACGTCGCTGGGGACGTCTATCGACACAGGGCAGGGAACATCTTGGAGCGGTGATTGCTCGCTGCGACAGCCCAGATCGGCATGCCAGACAGATGCGCGGCAATTGCGCGGCTCGTGAGATCATAAGGGAAAACCTTGCGCAGTTTGGAGGCCTCAAGGCATGCTGTTCGGTCCCTGTTGGCGCATTGGCGTACGTTTGCTCCAAGACTTGTAGGAGAGAGCTCCTGGAAATTTTGCGACAGGATCTTGCACTTATCGATAAGGGAAAACGGAGGTGGAAGTTGAACGCGCTTCAGCCAGAATCACGCGTTCAAGGTCCGAGTGTTGCCCCGCCATTGACAGTTCTACCATTTTGAGAAGTACAAACTTTGTATTGATTCAAGTCGGGACGATCGTTGCTCTTTTCCTCTTTGGGGTTCCATTTTTTCTTTCTTTTTCACAATGCCTCCACTCGCGGGACGAAGACGGCTGGTAAGATGAGCTCGTACAAATTTCCAATTGGTCATGCCTAAATCCCATTTCAACTTCTAGTCCGACGAGGACATAGAATATAATCCTCGACCCCGACCGAGAATGAACGGAAACCGATCTGACCAGAGAGGGGGATACGAATCTGACGAACCGATGGATGAGGAGGGACAAGCTGAGAATAGAGCCGATGAGCAACTGGCGAAGAAGCTAGTTCGCTATGCTATTTCATGCGAATACTCACGGACACCTATACGGCGCGATGGCATAAAAGAACGAGGTAAATTCCTGGGCAATCTGTCAACAAGTCGCACTCTTTGCTGATTTGTTCGGTTAAGTGCTGGGAAACAAAGGCCGGTCTTTCAAGAGAATATTTGTCATTGCCCAGCAGCAGCTGAGGCAGGTCTGGGGAATGGAGCTCAGGGAGCTACCGGTCAGGGAGAAAACGTCGCTTCAAGAAAAAAGACAAGGTACGCAGAGTGATGTCCAGTATCAGATTGCAGACTGAACATGTTCATACAGCTATGCGGACGAACTCGCAACCCAAACTCGGCTCGGGAGCCTACATACTAACGTCCACCTTGCCCGACGCCTACCGAAGCGCATCCATCATCAAACCTTCGCGAATACCCAGTGCGGATGACGAAGCGACGTATGTTGCGTTTTACACTCTTGTCGTGTCTCTGATTTGGCTTAACGGCGGGGAGCTAAGCGAGCAAAAATTGAAGCGGTACCTGTTGCGGCTCAACGCGGACCAGAACGTGGCGAGTGAGAAGACGGATGTGACCTTGAAGAAGATGGAAAGACATGGATACGTTGTCAAGAAGATTGAACGCCCCCCTACAGGACAAGACGGGGACCAGACCATCACCTGGCATGTTGGGCCTCGAGCTAAGGAAGAGATTGGGCTTGATGGTGTGATGGGCATGGTCCGAGAGGTTTATGGTGGCTGGGACGATGATTTGGAGAAGAAGCTTAGGGCCAGTCTGGGTATTAAGGAGAAGAAAAGCATCGGGAATGCTGGCGAGGGGGAAGCTAGCGGTAGTCGATGACGAAACGAGAATTAATAAGAGATGGTAGTGTGTTTTTGGGATACGCAGGGAAACTGCGAGTTTGAGCTTGTCCCACGTCTAATTTTATACATGATGATTTTGATGAATGCACAGCCCGAGCAGCCGCATGTTTGCCCTGCACAACCTCATGTCCGTGGGTATTTCTACCAAGAAAGAAAAAACGCCGACTAAATGCAACAAATTGCTCAACAACGCCAAAACAAACCCCATACATATCGTCGACAGATCCGTGACTTGCAAAGCTAGTCTTCTCGTGGCGGCGGCGGCCCTGCCGGCTGAACCATTTTCTTTCCAAGGCCAGATTTCAGTACCCTCTCGCTAAACAAGACGTGATTTCAAAAAAGGTGAACATACGCGAATCATCCTTGCCCGAACCTTTACCAAGGGCTCATTCTCGGCGAGGGCGACATAGGCGAGGAGTGGTCGATGCCCTGCGATGGAGGCGTATGTGTCGCGCTGCACGTTGGTTCGCCATTCCCAGCTGGTAGTATCTGGATGGCCGGTTCCGATGTACTTGGCCTGGAGTCGTTCGAGTTCTTGTTGGGTGCGGAGCTTGTCGGCCTGTTGCGCTTGTCAGCTGCGAAGATGGGGGTAGTGGCTGAGTGAGCTGGGACCGACCATGTTTTTTGTTCAGGACGCGGAGCAGTTCAAATAAGTGTTGTGCGGGAGTTTATATGTAGAGGAATAGAAGAACCGGGTTGTGGGGGGTTTTTTTTTTTGGAACAAGTGAAATGGTAGATTTGGAAGTTGTCGCAAGCACAATCCGCCATACAAGGCTTGCGGTGGGGCAAGGCGCTTGAACTTCGGCAACCGACAACTTCTCACGGTTCAGCACCGCCATGAGGTAGCTTGACGTCTTTATTTCTGGCACTGTTATCATCAACTTTGTTAGCGGTTTCCGCATGTCCATACGCTTGAGGTATACGAGCACTCTTTGACGGGGACCAAATCAGCTTAAATTTGCACAGGAGTTGAAATCGTCGTCCTCACTTAACGCGTCTTGCTTCAATTCCGACATTGTGTCACTGATCGCTGGGCAGGGATTATGCTTGATTCTAGCAGGTATTCGCCTCTGAACTCACAAGAGAAGTGAGGGCTGTCAATATGGGCACTCCATCAAGCTACTCTTTGCCAGAGCACTGGACGGAACTCAATGTTTCAAAGCATCAAAAGACACTCTGCGCCAAACAGGTTGCTGAACTGAAAAGCGCCTGCAAGCATAATTGTCGCAAGGACAATGTTACCAAGTGCCAGGCTTGCTATGGGAAGATATTGGACAGGTTACGGTCAAGGTATAGCGATGGTGAGGAAAGGGAATGGTTCGCCCAAAGAAAGGCATTTTTGCATGAACTCGACGGTCTTTTCCAGGATGCCAAGGATCGGAAGCGAAGTATGAAGTCTGTTGAGGCCAGAATAGAATCCGAAAAAGAGGCGTGGTATCGATGGGTTCTGAGGAGATACCCAGAGTTCATTGCGGCTTCCAATCACGGCGTCAACCAAGATGAACTCAGAGGGATGCTCGACGACCCTGACCGTTCACGCGAGGAGCTCATACAAACCATGCTAGGGGGGATAGGAAAGCCGGCAAACTGGCCGTCTGGCGTGGACGAGTTCGCGGAAAAGGTAGGCGCGACGAAAGACAGCGGAGAACTGAAGAAGCTCTACATTGCAGAGTTTTTCGTCGATCAGTCGACCGGTCAGGTCTTGGAAAACGCCGAAAAGTACTTGGATGAGTACAAGAGGAGCGGCGACATGGCGCTGGAGGTTATTATCGACAAAATCGTCCAAGACTTCCAACGAAGCAGAAGCTCACAGCCGCAGCGAGAGAGTCACCAGGGCAGGTTGGACGAGCTACGAAGAGCCAAGACGGCATTTGAGCAGAACAAAATGCAGGCTAAGAGCCTTAAGGGAGCTCAAGCTGGCAGTGCGAAACCCGAGCTATATGACCTTCCGCCTTGCTTGTCGTGTGGCAAAGAAGTATCTACCAGTGACGTCTTCTCCTGCGGCATTTGCCAGGCTTTGGTGCAAGCTGGAGGGGATGTCAAATTGACGGTGTATTGCTCCGAAGAATGCTACTGCAAGGGCCACGTGAGTGAATGCTTCTCTCTAGACAATTTCGCTACAAGGCCCCCTGTTGCTGACTCTTGCCAATTTCCAGGATGGCCATGTCGATTCGAATCATGATTGTGAGGCTGGGGACAGTTGCGTGCAATTGAGCGACGAAGACGTGGAGATGGGGGATGGGACATCAACTACAGTAACCTGCAACGAGTGCCTGGACATGAAGCAGGCGACGATTTATTGCTCAGAGCGATGCGCAGCTGCAAACATTGCAGAGCATCGACGTGGCAAGCACGGCGCAAGCACGGCGGCAGAAGAGACTCGGAGGCTTGTCCGCCCACTGGAATCATATGTAGATTCCACGTTGGAAAAGCAGAATCCTGGCTTGAAAATAACGCAGATAGCCTAGCAGCTGCGTACGGGCTTTTGTGGAGTGGAGTTGCGTTGCGTTGCGTTGCGCGGTTATTCGACTCCAGTCATTTTTATTCTAATGGCAAAAGCGATCAATCAGATGAGTCGGCAATGCAAGCGACAAGACAAGCATGGTCGCCCCGAACCCACGTTGCATAAGTGCCCAAATTGCGTACATACGGAGCAGTGACGGACATCCGAACAGCCCCGGATATTGTGAACAGGGTTGTTTTCGGGGCATCGCGGATCGGCGAGCATAAGCAACTCCATCTGCCCTCCATCTGCCTTCCATTCAGCTCCACGACAAGGATTATACCAAGAAAACGACTCCTATCGCATTTCCGTCTATGGTGCCATATACAATACACCTCCCTTTGTAACTACGACGCTGTATTCTACAGGGCGCTTCTCCTTCCGGGCACAATTTGCCGCAACACGCCTCAATATAACCTCTCCAAACTTAAATTGTCGATACGTCCAACGGAGCCTGATCCTGATGCATCTCGACATGCCGTCCGTGGGAACCGGTGCTCCAGGCAGTGATCAGCCAGGGGTATGCCAGAAGTACGCAAAGAGATTCCCACCGCCGCCATCTTTCGCCGCTTTCCCACCAGAAGTGTAAAAAAAGAAAGAAAGAAAAAAAGGCTCTAACGAAACCGGTCTTTGCCGGCCGCAGGTGCTTGGGGTCCAAGAGAGAATGCGTGCTGCGAAGCATCCCCCGCCCACGCCGGCTCAGGAAACACCCAACGTCAGGCTCCTTCTCGTCCATCAATACTGCGGTACTGGCCCGCTTGCTTGATTGCTTGCTTGCTTGATGGATTGATTGATTAGCCCTCAGCTAACGTTTTTTTGCCAAACGGTTGACAGGCCGCATGAGCAGCTCCAGTAGGCACGAGCGGCGCCGCCCGGCCCATCGAGCACATTCAGCATTCACCTTGCGCTTCAGCCGCAGACCGAAGGCGACGAGAACTTCGATATGCCGCGCGAGAGCCACGAGAGGATGTTTGACAGGCTCTTCTCAGACGACGATGCCTCGCCGTTGTCAGACTACGCGAGGGGAAGTAGCTGGACTTGTACGTCGTCGTCGTCTTCACAGTCGCAGTCGCAGTCCCTTCACGATCTGCGTATCAAGCCCATGTTCAACAGCCCTTCTTTCGTCGTTTCCTTCCATGGCCAGGTACTTTCCCTTCATGACGCTGCCTCGCGCCGTATCGGTCAAACAGCTTGCTGCGGCCAGGCCGTTCGTATTACTAGCCATCCTCTCATCTGCCTCGGGGTCAAGCACACTCCAGGGGCACAGTCTGTATGACGAGGAATTCAGAAAGGTGCTGGGGTTAAAGTTCGTCGCGAGCGGCGAGCGAAGTTTGGAACTGCTCCAGGGCCTTCTTATCTACTGTGCATGGCACGAAGGGACAGTCTCTTGAATCTCATGGACCCCGAGAAGGGCATTTTGCTCATCCTTGCATCCAGGTATCCCTCCCATCTCCGCCCCAAGAACAAGCAGGCCTGCCAATACATGCGCGTGGCGGCCGACATGGTTCTCGACCTCGAGCTCGGTCGAGAACAGGGCCCGGACGACTTGTGCTCCGATGAGCAGCCGATCTTCGAGTCACCACCGCCGGACGCCCCTGAGCGAGTTGCATAGCTGCGTGGCGAACCTGAGAGCATTCTACGAGGAAGTCATGCGCGTCGACCAATCGGAGTATGCGTGCTTCACCCTCGCAGATTGGTCTCTGCCCGATCCTTGGCATGCGGCTGTCTTTCCAGGTCGCAGAGGGCCCTGATTTCGACACCAAATGGGCGCGCTCACAGCTCGGCCTCGACGCCTTCCTGGAGCACATGAGTCAGGCTGGTTCTGACCGCGCACCCTCCCGCAGAGATGTCTTGTCCGCGAACGGGATCATCATGGGCGTCGTGAGAGCCAAGTACCAGACGCGGCTGGGGGCAGCTGGACGGCAGCCTGGAGTCCTACCTCCCTTTCCGGGGCGCGGCTTTGGGCCCGCCGCTTGAGATGGGAGCAATGGATGGGCAGCCGGATGGTCATGATCTGGATTGGGCGAATCAGGAGTACTGCGGGTGATTTCTTTGCCCTGACTTGACTGGGAGAACCATTGCGTGCACAGTGCTCTTACAAGATCTATGCCGGACAGATACCACTGGTATACAACGTGATGTGAATCAACGTGCTAGTATCAAAACTGTTCACTTTAGCGGAAGGGCCGTTTCTGTACACAGTGTCTTGTATTGGGCGACGACCAGTTAGCGGCCTGATTAATGGTATCTCTTTACCGACCTCACCTGACCAACTCAAAGTCAGATTGTGAGGGTTTGGGAATAGAACCGCCTTCGCCTCAATGCCATGAGATGAAGCGGCTCGCGAGTCTGTGACTCAACTCACGCACGTCCATATCGAGCGTTAGCGTAGTTCCGCGCTTTCTAAATCGGCCCAGCCATCATCATCTGGAAACACCGTTCGCGACAGTCAATGGGAAGTCATCAGAATTGACTACAGTACGCTTCTAATAGCTACATGTAGGCAACTTGCTTCTATAAGCCATTCGATTGATAGGAAATCCAAATTAAGCCATGCCCCCCAAAAGAGCAGAGGCGCAGCACGAAGAGAAACCAAAGAGAAGACAAGCACCAAAGAACTACCTCCGAAAGGGGTCGTCACCCGATGGCCGAAAGAACAAGGAGCCCGCATCCGTAATAAACCTCTCTTTTACCGAGACGAGCGCGAGAATAATAAGAAAGAAGAACAAGGAGAAAAGAAGAAGATCACAACTGGAAACCTTTGCTCTCAGCTTGATGCGTCCAAAATTTGCCTGTGAAGAAAAACAAGAGGGGGAATCAGTTTGAACAGGAAATGAGAATGTAAGCCGTGAACCCGAATGTGCCAGAAAGAAACAGTTAAAGCAGTCACGACCCCATGCGATGCAACGCCATGTCTGTTCAGTCTTTCGAGGCAAGCGTGGACTGATCCGTAAGTGTATGTTGAGAAGGACGAGAAAGAGAAACCCAAGGGCCACGAATCCAGCGAGCCCTAGATCCGATGGCAATGGAAAAATCCTTGTATCCTCCGATTGTAGCAATAGTAGATCTTTTCATCGCCTTTCAAGATTCCAACATGTCCATATCCATGCCTTCTTTTGCGCCAGATATTATCCCTTTCCGAACCAATATAATGCAACCCGCAATAAACCATACCAGACATTTCCTGATCATGCATGAAATCTTTGCCTTTCCCGAAAAAACTTGGTGGCCCAATGCAAGGATCCATGACTACAGACATGTTCCCCATGGGCGCGCTCAATGCAAATGCAGAAACACACGCCCCGACTTTGGTCATGTCTGATGTGTTCCGTGCTTTCGGAGGGAAACATGAACGACACCGTGCGCCTTTTCAAAACTTACAATCCATGCCATGCGTCCGTCCTGTGCTCCATATTGCACCAAATTGCAGGTAAACCACCACCAATCTTCAACTCCAAACCCACGGTGACTCATTGTGCAGATAGTCTTTGGCTCTCTACCGCCTGTGTTTTTGTTGGTTGTGATGCGGGTTTTTTTTATTTTTTATTTTATTTTTGGGTTTGCGTTTGGTTTTCCTCCGTATATTGGATTCATGTTCAATTCGCATCTTGTCCATGTCCATAGATCGCAGACAACAGTTACTCCAAAACCGTCCAGATTTGACGACGCCAAAAGAAAACAAAAAAGTCCAACGTGGTTATTTAAGGTAAAAAACGCAGAGATTGAGCGAGGCGAGAATGCAATGGAGAGGCAGCAAAACAGATATAGAAGAAAAAGGATTAAGAGGAAATCGGCGACAATGAGAATAACGTGACGTCCCGCCGTGCACACAGAAGAGCGAGCCAGCGTAAAACCTCATCTACCCATCATATGGCGTGAGAAGTATGACGAGTTGTTGTTCAAAGACCCATTTGGACCGGTGGCAACACCATTGTTGAATGAAGGGTTGTTCCATGGATGATTAGGTCCACCCGGAAAGCCGTTGACGCCATTGTACGATCGACTACCGCCAGTATTCATTGAAGCCGCCAAGTTATAGTTTCCACGGCCACTCCCAAGTCCAGGAGGGGCGGAGAGCCCCGGCGGCGGCCCGTGAGCGGAGAATGCACCTGCACCACCTGCCATCACACCGTTCAGATTGCCCATCGAGCTGTTGGAGCCTTGAGCAGGTGCTTGTCCGGATCGTACGCCTAATGGGTTCTTGGAGAAGCTCAAGCGTATGCCACCCTTTACACTGTTATGCAGAAGATGGCCGTACAGCTCATGGAGAGCCTTGGTGGCAAAAGATACGTCCTCAAACTCAACGAAGCACATGGGGCCGTTTTGTTTTGTTCGAAAACAAAGTCTTTTGTAGCCACGCTGTTTGGAGAACATGGCTTTCAACTCTTCTTCAGATGTGTCAATGGGCAAATTTCCGACGTAGAGAGTGTTGCACGGTGGGTTTTGGTCAGCCGGGTTCACGGGTGGGAAATTATGGCGCGGGTAGTTATGACCATTAGCAGTATAAGGGAGGCCTGGTGCTGGTGCACTAGATGGCGGTGACAAGGGACTCATATATGGCGGAAGAGAAGCTGGACCTTGAGGGTGAGTTGTGTTCAGTGACAGATTGGCCATCCGTCCGATGGGGATCTGAGGCGCAGTAGCCCTGCGCTGCGACGTAGCTCCGTTTTCAGCGTAGGCAACAGGGTCTTTGAGCAAGTCGCTTGTTTCGTCATCTTCTCCAAAGTCACTGCTAATAAGCGACTTGCCGGATATTCTTGGTCTCTCACTTAGATGGTTTCCGATTGGCGACTGGGGAGAGAAGATGTTGTGATAGTGGGTGCTTGCATCCGAGTGAATGAAGTCGTTCACGGGATACGCGCCATTGGACGTTGGGGATATGCTGCTATCCAAGCCTTGGAATCCGTTGAAACGAGCAGGCTGCCGAGAGGGCGTGAGCGAAGAAGTGCCTATTGAGGAGGTACCAACTTGGTTGGCAACTGCCTGCTCGACGGTATTCCGTCTGACCGTTGGTGGGCTATTTGCCAGAATCTCAACGATCATTTCAGCATCGTTGGATATATTGGACCTGCCGTCGAGCATATTTTTAACTTCCAGAGCCCCATTGATACTTCGGAACCGTAACAAAGCGGATCGAAAACCTTCATCCTCAGATTTTTCCACGGGCAAAAGCTCAACGTCGGCCAGTTCCTTGGACCAGACCACCATCAAGCGCAGGGACTCTTCCGACGTGTTGAGAGGCAGGCGGCGGATGAGAACTCGGACCATAGGTGTCGGTGGGCTGGCGAAAGGGGTTCCCGCCGGTTTGGTAGGCTCGCGCTCGAAAAGATGTGCCGTCGACATGTGGAGCGGGTATGGAGACTGAGTGGAAGGCGAAGGCCGGAAAGCCGGGGGAGCAGGCATGAAGCTCGATGCTGCAGCCATACCGGGCTTGTCGGAGGCGGTACTGATGGTTTGGAAAGGGCTATTGCGACTGGACTGTTGCGACTTGGCAGACGCGATGCCGGGTATAGCTGATGGTTGAGAGGACGCTCCTGGGTCAGAATTCATCGCCATAAAGCAGTGCTGTCGCGAAGGCTGTTTTTCTTAACACGGTCAATTGTCACGGAAACGTGATATGGTTGCATAAGGTGAATGGCGATGATAATGGCGTCTTTCGGTTCTCTCGTCTAGCGTGATCCAGCGATATGTCGCCGTTCGCCCACCTGAAAGATAGGATAATCAATTTTTCGGGACCAAAACTTGGATGAATAAGGAAACGAATTGCAGAGAAAGCCTCCTCACCCTCGGCGCAAGCGTGTATCGCAAAACGACCGAATGCGCCGGTGAGAGGGCGACGCAGCCAAATGCGACGCGAAACGACGTCGAGTAGTCGAAGATGGTGGTGGCACCAAGGAATGATTCTGCCAGTCGAGAAAAGCTGAGGGCTTCTAAATGTGGACTGCGAGTAGGGATAATGAGACTGCTGGATGCTTCTTGTTGATCACGACGCTAGTGGCAGTAGAGAGGTTGTTGGGTGGTCGCACAGTCGCGTCGTCCGTCTAGGCTCAATAAGTAGTATGCGGGCGAAACGGGGAATCCTGATGAATGGCAATTGTCGCGCCCGGAAGAGGGGTGAACGGGAGCAGGATGAACGAGAAAGATGTATGCGCGAGTCAACGGATGCGACGCGCGATGGGCGAGAATGTCGCTACAGAAACAAAATGCAGGCCAAAAATGACGGGTATGGGAGAAAGTGACGAGACAAAGATGTGCGGCTGGGGGAGGGGGGGGGGGAGGAGGCAGGCCAAGGGTAGGTTGGCAAACGCAGGCAAACGCAGGCAGACGTAGGCGCAGACAAGGCAAGAGCGAAGAGCAACAGGCACACTGGCACACCGATGGGAAGGAAGCATGCGGGCTGGTGAGTGGTGAGAGTGGTGGGAGTGGGGGCGCCTTCTCACTGATCGTAGTCCGGACTAGGACTGGGACAGGACAAGGATGGGGAACTGACTGGAACTAGGACTTGGGACTTGGGCGGCGTGTCGTGGCCCTTTGGTACCTGCTGAGGTGTTGACACTTTAGTCCGGCCCTCACTGCCCACTGCATGGTCTGTGCTGAGGGTCGGACTAAACTGTCACCCGCATGTCTGGGTTCCAAACCAAGGGGAAACTGGGAAGAGACCTTGGAGGCTTAGGCTGGAAGCGGCTAGAGGGGGGTGGAAGGAGGGAGGGAAGGAGGGAGGGAAGGATGGTAGAGGGTGCGGCAGAGTGGAGGCCGTAGCAAGGGAAAGAAGCAGGAGCAAAGGACAAGAAGAGGACAGCGGGGACAGAGGCAGGCCAGATCAGACCAGACCAGGCCAGAATCACTCACCTCAGAACTAACTACAACCATCAAGCATCAAGGCTGCGAGGGACAGCTCGCGCGGTCTCATAGGCCAGCAGGAAACCAAGGGCCCACCGACACGCCCCTCAGAATCTGCGGTGCCGCCAAGTCGCCCTGCTGCTCATCCACGGGGCTGGATTAGACGCAGCAGACGGAACTGCGGTTGGTTGGTCCACGGCCGTCCGTCTCGCCGCGGTAGGCTGTAGGCTGCAGGCTGTAGGCTGTAGCGCAACATCAACATCAGGCAGAGAGACTTCAATGCTGCGAAAAGGCAAAAATGCTGGTTATTGCTGCAGGTGCTGGCTGCAGGACAACTTCTGGACTTCTGGCCTGATGTCTGGTCTGCTTCGACATGACAGATGCCGCGCCGACAGGCGTGCACGGAAGGCATTACTCATGACTTCGCCTATCAGTGTGCTCCGTATCTCTGTATCACCCAGACCATCTCATCTCTCTGCAGGTTGGCTCGATTCAAGTCGACTTGCTTCCGTCTCATCATGATCATGTCCTCTACCGGTGCTGAGCAGGAAGGCCAATAACCGCAACCGGCAGAGCAGGCACCGCCTGCACGCATGGGCGGGGACTGCGAACGGTGGCTGACCAGGCCAAGGTTTTCTTTCTCTTTCTCGCTTACGGGTGGCACAGAGAGGAGCAGTCGCGAGGCCATCGAGACGGTACCTACCTAGGTACTAGGTACCTGGCAATTGGTCATGGTGCGCCATGTACCCGGTAGAGTACATGATACATGATGAAGAAGCATTCCGCCCGCATCCACGTGGTCTTGGCCCATACAGCGCCGATCCCGCCAGATTCCAGCCCCAGCAAGCTTTGCCACTTGAGTAGTAGCCAGTCAATGCTATTGCTGTACCAAAAGCACTTTGAAGACTGAAGGTTTGAGAAGGGATGCTACCACGGAGTGGAGTTTGGGGCATGTGCTACGGAGTAGTCTTGGTCCGCTTGTCCTCAGCTCGCCAATCGGAGCATGAGCGCATCCGATTAGAATGCATCCCGGCAAAGTTTAAAAGGACAGAAAGAGTGAGTGAAGGCGAGAGTGTGAAGGAGAGAACGATTATGAATGAAGGCGCCTCTCCCAACTGGCGGGAAGTTCTCCACAGGATGCGTGTCATTGTGCTACGACGTGACGAGCTGCTCCAAGTACTGTGTACTACTGTATGGCTTAAGATGCTGTTGCGCCGACAGAGCATCCCGACCGTGGCTGTTGTTGCCACATCTTTTTGCGAGCTGTCTGTAATGACATTAAGGCTGCAAGTTGTTGTTGTCCATGTAGCAGATTGTGGGGGAGGTTTGTGGTTCCTTGCAGATTGGCGTCTTGAATCCGCAGGCTTGGCGTCTCGAGCTCCGTCGAGGAGGGAGGGATGCACCAGGCCCCTAGATCTTGCGGAGGTGCTGTATTGGGCGAATTCTGGCATGCGTCATTGATGTTGGGTGTGAGTCATCATCCACACCATGCAACCAAGAATGCAAGAATGCGGTTGGACATAATTGGGCCGCTGGCTCGCTAGACAGCAGCCACGGGAAGCCATGGAATATGGAGATATTCGTGTCCACGGCCCACTTTTAGCAAAGGTCACAGGCAATCTTGATGCCTGTCTGGAATTCCCAGCCAATCACTTCAACAATGCATTCACGCTGATAGCCACAAACACTAAGTGATATCCCTCGGAGATCTTGGGACAATTTCTTAGGCAGCCAGCAGGGGATATCGGGCGCGGGAACATGGCGAACAAAACTGCGATGCGGAGTACATCCTGCGACGCAGCGGCTGAGTACCCAATAAGATAGACGCCTTCCTGCGTGTACATACGGCCCGGCCGCAGTTGGCAAGCGCTGAATTCAGCTGGTGTAACGGTTGCTGCCTGAGTCGAGGCTTTAGTTTGTTGTTTCTTGGAGCTCTCGCACCCTGCTCGAGGACATCAGTCATTTCTGCCATCAGTCAGTACCAACTATTTCGTTGTTGTTTCCGAAAGTGATTGTCCCACAAAGCTTCAGCTTAAAGCATACCTGATCGGTTCCCTATGGCCTTCTGGGGCGGCTGCTGATTCTTCGCTTGCAGGACGACCGAGCCAGGCAGAGGTGGCTGATGTTTTGGACAACTAAAAGGCTTATTCGCATCACGACTTTCGGCAGGCGCAACCGCACAGCAGCTGCCTGATTGATTGACCGTCACGTGTCCAACTACCTAGGTACCTACCTACCTAACCTAGCCTGTAATCTACCTCGTGCTAACCGGCTAGGTCGCAGAGAATACGATACAACTTATAGTCAACCAAGAACAGATCACGAGAGTCATTAGGACGTATCCTTCACCACGCCGCACGATTGCTGAGAAGGCATGCGTCTAGTGTGTTGACGCTCTCTGCATATCAAGAAGTCTGAACCGTATGAACTCATCTGCAGGCAATAATGTACGCGCATACATGGAGTATCGAGGATCATGGCTAACCATCAGACTCCAGAAGCCTGGCGGGCCGAGCTTCGTAATTTATCAAACACCATCAATGGAAACGGATCGATCAGGGCATTCATAGCGGAAACGGTTACCAGGTTCTGAGAAGTCCCTTTTTTTTTTTTTTTTTTTTTTTTTTTTTTTTTTTTCTTTTCTTTATTTTCTCCAGGCATAGACGGACGGCAGCCGCACTGATTCGAGACAGTCAACAATGTGGAGCAGTTGACTCGAGCAGCGAGGCAGCAAGGCTCTACGGAGGGGTGGGTGAGTGGGTGGGGCCTTTTGGTTTACTTGATCGATCCCCCGCAGCCCACTTTGAGAGTGACAAGAAACAGAAACGGGGCGTCTGGGTGGACGCCACTATAAGGTATCTGACCGGAGCACAGGATTATCGGTCACATGGAGGTAACCCAGTTCTGGCTCCCTTCAGCCTTGTCTCCATTTGTACGTCCATCTTGCATCAACTATCCCCACAATTCCCAGAAAATACAACATATTTCACTAACATACTGAAGGAAGGAGGGCGACCAAACCAAAGTGATTTCTCACATACCACGCCCTCTTTCCGCTCTCTACCGTAGAGCATGCTGGACATGGTGAGGGAAGTCGGAGCAAGAATTGTGTAGGATTCCATGTCGGTGTCGGTGTCGGCACGGCATGATGTCTTGTGGTGTGGCAAGCCAAGGCGATGTCGATTTTCACCTAATAACAATAACAATAATAATAATTGATGCCATCTCTTCGTGATATCAGCCTCCGCCCCGCCCCGCCCATGCTGGGAACTTTGCACTTCCGTCTCGAGCCTAAGTCCTTAGGAGAGGCACGCCGTGCCATTCCAGCGGTTGCCGCTGTCACTAGCAGGGCAAGCAAGCAGCAGCGTCTTTGCAAATGAAAATTTTGAAGAAATCGTGACCATGCTAAGGAAAAGTGGCTAGCTTTCAGGGTCATCAAGGGGTCAATAAAGGCTGAGACACAGCATACATAACATATGGAACAAATTTAGCGCCTTTATCATATCTGACTGAGGAGCTGATTCCAAACTGAACATCACACCAGCGCCCGATGGGAAGCCAAAGGGCGAGTTAACCCGGCGCCGGCAGAAGTCGTGACACAGTTTATACATCTCATCCGTGAGCGTAGCTCGTGTGCCCTTGGCGGATGCTTGGGACGCGAGAGGAGAAATGAACGTGGTGATGAAAGCGAGGCTCACCAGAGTCATCCGTATCACTGCCACCATGTCGCAAGGTGTCTGCCACGCAATGCGGTGCCTTAATAGATTGCAGCCATTCATTGGTTGACAATGGCGATATTACTGTGGAAGAATCCTCTCCCGTCACATGCCAGGGTATGTAGGTAGCCAGCAACCACAGGGCCTGGCCTAGTTGTATGTACCTGGTTACGCAGCAATACGGACGAGAGCTCGCCAGGAACCGAAGACTTCTCCAGGAGCCTCGGACAATTGCTCCAGGATTTGCGAGCAAACACGCGGGGTTCGTCTTGACTGCGGATGCGACATAGAGACACGTCGAGACACCTGGCGCTGCAGCAAACAAACCCAAGTACAATGACTATTAGGGCGACAGGGAATCATCCTTCTTGGTCTCGTCTCCGAGACTGCACCCAGGAGCGGCTGTCGTTGACCGCAGAAAAGAGAAAAGGCGATGGATGACACGGAGTCGGTTGATCACGCAAGGACTGGAAGGAACTGGAAGGACGAGCGACCTCGGTGCGGGCGCAGCTCTCCCCATTCAGCCAGCGTATGACGAGATCTACACTGTCGGCCGGTGTCACCAGAAAGAAAGACTCGTTCTCAAACGAGATGGAGGCGCTGACTTGTTGCTTCGGAGGTCATGCAGGCGCGGCCCAAGGCTGCAAACACTACCAGAACTTGCCTACCAGGTAGGTACCTAGGCTACTCAACAAACCTCAACACAATGAATGTCTCGCTGAAAAAAAAAAAAAAAAAAAAAAAAAAAAAAAAAAAA
>KQ061745.1:0-11593 GCA_001008035.1 Atkinsonella texensis | reverse complement strand
AGGTACCTAGGCTACCCAAAAAACCCCAACCAAAAGAATTTCCCCTGAAAAAAAAAAAAAAAAAAAAAAAAAAAAAAAAAAAGGAAAGAAGAAAAAGAAAAGATAAGACTGGATGGATCCGATGGATCCGGTGCGCCATCCCTTTGGGTGTCAAAGGAAAGGTGTGTTAAGGCAGCAGCTGGGTCATAAAGTAGCTAGTGGGCCAATCAGGATGAAGGGGTCTCAGCGGTACTCCAATTTACGTGCGACCGTCACGACAACTCAGGTACCGCTGAATTTCCACACGTACAACGGAAGTGTATTGTGTTCGCAGAGGTACCTGCGGGGTATCGAAGTTTGGGGTGGGTCCCGTGGCCCACTGCTGCCTTAGCACACCCAAAGCGGACCCCGCTCCGAGGGAAAGAGCCAAGAGGGCTTGAGGGCGTCCCTCCACTAGCCAAAGCTTGGCATGTACGGAGTACAGTGGGTGTACCCGATACCCGATCTGGCTTGAAGTGAGTGGGCAATTCCTTCCTCCGCCCGTCAACCCAACTCGCCAAAATCACTTTGTTCCAGAACGCGACTTGAAGTCCATTGCGCAGATGAGATGGCATTCTGCCCGCAAAGGCTGTGATTCGAATAGAACCACAAGGCTGCCTGTTGTATAGGGTATGAAGCATTTGCATAACTAACCACCACCACCCTTAGTCCCTTGGTCCTGATCCTTACGCCTTATTTTCTTTCATATTACCATGTCAAAGAATTATTCATAATACTTTCAAGGTTCTTGTCTACCCTGTAATAAAATTTCCTTGTGAATGGCTAGTATCGTCAAAGAAACAAGTTCAGCAAGTGCAAGCGGCCAGGACATCGCATACGAGGCAACGACATTACCTCGACAACAAATATGCTCTACCCGAAACCCCATACTACTCAGAAACGGTAAAACAATGTGTTCAGATCAAGAATACTGGTAAAAAGTTCTCTCTGATAAAACCCGTCACATACCTCCTGTGCTGCAAGAATGAAAAAAAGTCAAGGACGTCCTGGAATCACCCACCGCGCATGATATTGTAGCTTTTGTTCTTGCTTAAGCCATGGGTCAAGCATCCGTCGGACTGGATTTCTTTCCAGCCGAGTTTTTCTTTTCAGAGCCTTCGGGGGAAGGCATCCTACACCAAGCTCAATACTATCCGATTCTGTGACACGAAGTAGCTCTTGGAATTGTAGCCCGAATAAGACCAATGTGCGGATCGACGCAAGAAGATTCTACCATTGCGAGTGATGATCTCGTTTACTTGATAGTTTAAAGCCACATGCGTTTCCATTACCGCTGGAGTCTACTTTCAATAGGCAATCATGTATAAGAGTGACTGCACGGTCTTAAAATCTCTGCTCGTCTCGGCTGGAACATGTCTGAAGGCAGCATTGCAGCTTCCTCGACGATTGTCGCTCCGCTCCGCATTAACTCCTTACTATTCCTGGAGGATAAAGCAGCCAGCCTTTCAAGAACCGATGTCAGGAGAATGGGATTTGTGTGTCTACGTCGTGCGATCATGATTTCTCCGCTGCCCCGTCCCTACTTGACATGCACGGCCCGTAATCAAGCACCTTTCCCCAAAACGCTCTCTTCTGTCAAGAAAAATGACTCTTCACCTCTGTGAAGTTGAAGACGTCAATAAGTGACTTCTCCTTCCTCTCGTCTCATCCAAGTTCTCGAACCTTATGGCTGTATCCATAGTTCTTCAATCTTTCGGTGAACCAAATCTTGTCCTATGTCTTTTACAAAGAGCGACACTCACAAACTTCCAAGTTTTCTTCCCTGCTAGGCAGTATGGCTGATAAAATCCTGTTTAGTTTTGCTTGGATCCAACTCTACACTAGCTAGCCCGCCTCTTCTCTTACGGTAGCGATACCGGTCTGCTCAGCTGGTCTGGACAATACTCCAACTGGCACATCAGGAGATGCCATAAACGTCCAAGAGGCGCGAGAAAGGCTCGTGACCTATTTGCATAACTCGGCGGTTTGGATTGCTAGAACATGCTACGTTCTCGAAGTCAATGTGCAGGACCGTAGTTCCCAATTCAAGACTGTCTCGTCTCTGTTATTCGATGCTCGACATATCTCCACGTGATCTGCCGTACCCGGGCGATCTACGAATGAGCCACTTGTGAGAAATTATACTTTGTGGTAAGAGGTGTCTAATACATCCCCTTAACAATCTAGCTTGGACCGACCGTGGACCTCAACTTCGTGCTTGGATTCGCCAATGGAATTGGCAATGACATCTCCGAAATCTGCCCGATGGTCATGTTACATAATGGATACTTGAGGCATCGGGTAGTTGTACAAGGTAACAAAGTTTGGAGTCTTGGCACACAGATTTACGTCTAAGCTTGTCAAGATGCGAAGCATGCTAGTACCTTGATCCTGTTGTTTCAAGCACTACAACCTGAACGAGGCTAGATCTCGTTTGAGATTCATAAAGTCGGCCATTTAGTGCTCAAGGCATTCTATAGGGATTTACAGGAATGCCATGGCCTGTCATTTGCTGATTTCAGGTAAGGACTCAGTGGAAGGGCAGGCCTTCGGATGAACTCCGAGACACGGCTTCACCAAGCATGGACGTTCTTCCACAAAATGGTAAAGGTGTTGTTGGGAATTTTCTCAGGCTAACAATTGTTTGTCTTGTATGCTGATCGGCCACCTGCCAGGCGGTTGCGAAAGCAGAGTAGGGCTTCCGGTGGCCAACGAAGCAGGCCGACAGGGTGTCTAAAGCAATTCCAAACTTGTCTGAGTAAGTGATATGCTGAACAGTTTGAATGGAGTTTTGGGCAGACTTCCATGGACCAGTAAAGAAAACAATATTGAAGCGACGATGGGAGCCCATGGAGCACTCTCACTTATCGTGACGCGCAAATCAGCGCAACACCATTCCGAAACAGCCCTACCAGGCTCTGCAGCTTTTCCTCGAGCTCCTAGGCTGGTCTCCGAGGCAACCCATGGAATTGCACCCGCGTGACGTATCAAGGACAGACAGCAACAAAGTCGCCCACGAGAAGGGGCACGGGAGAAGGAAGAGATAGGAGGTTAGAGACTGAAGCAGTGGCACCTAGCCATCATCAATCTATCCGTGACTGCGCAGGTCCTCCATTGTTATCCATTATAGGCCAGTGCCGACGCACTCACTCTATTAAGGTTTCATGTGTTGATTTCATATACTCCGCACGTGTGCCTGCCTATCAAGGAAGGTAGTATTTCTCCGTACAAGAACAGCTGGGTTGCTTAAACGCGCATCGTCCAGAAAATCCGTTGTTGCGCGTTTCATTGCTCGAGAAGCTGAGTGCCGAAAAGAGCTTAGGCAAGAATCTGTAGGGTCACATCTGCCCTACCCCTTACTCCGTACTCCGTACTACGTCCATCTCTCTACCTGGGCAAGCACCGCGGGGCTTTCAATTGTATGTTATGCATCTATCCTTCACTAGTCCCTCGGTGGAAGCAGTGGGCTAGAGCTACTGACGGCTCCGGCGCAAGATGGAGTATCTACCTGCAGATGTCAAACACCGAAAGAATGCAGTACCTGGTACTTTCTCACCTTGTACTTTACTCGAGAGATATCTGATTGCTCCAGAGGCATATTCAAATGTCAAGACCCTCTATTATCATCACCTACCGGAACAACATCCAGCCTATTAGGTAGAGAGGGCAGACAGAAGTCAACAAGGCCCAACGTTGCAAAGGCAGTAAGAGAAAAGCTAGGGTTACGCATGCACGCACGCTTATTAGACCACTATGTACGGATACGGATACGTACTCCGGTATATAAAACAATAGCCCACCAAGATGCACACATGCAAATAGTACTCCACGAAGTCGGTGCTACGCAGGTTATTATACACCAACGTCTTGTGGTTCAGACGATCTGGAGAGCAATGAGGTCATACTATGTAGATGCCAAAACTGTCCATGTATTCATTGTGCGCTCGAGGGCCTTCTGTCGTATCAGACGCCGGAGCCGCCTATCATTTTGCCTGGCCACATTTGTTACTATAAGTAAATTTAACAGACATGTCGCCCCTGAAATCAGAACAAGCTGGCAATAAGCCCTTCCATCTTTTACATTTGTCTTGGCTCGGCGGAACGGGGCTCCTCCTAATTGTCAAGGTACACTGAGAACCTTCTACTAAGTCCCATTCATAAAATTTTTTGTCTTTTTTATAGTCAAAAAACTTGTATACATCAACCGGAGTGTCGTCGTAGCGGTCGTTGGACGGGATGGCTTGGCTAACACAATCAATCCCATTAGTGGCGGTTGCTTTGCTTTGCATGGCTGAACTTACAAATGGGCGCAACAGCGCTCGCTTTTGCCCCTTGTAGCCAGTTCTCCCGATTCTCCAAGGCTCCCTGGACCGAGGGGAGGAAGTGCACTTGCAAGGCACGTTCGAAGGGCAGGCAGCAAGAAGCTGCTGACGACCAGACCAAGCTTCATCGGGGGCTAGTTGACGGGGGGGGAAAGCAAAAAAAAAAAAAAAAAAAAAATTTAGTGGTGATGTAACTCTGTACGATGGGATAAAAAGTTGAGACACGATGAGCCGGGTGGAAGTTCGCGGTCTTTATATACGGTAAAGAACGGCCATTGCCATGTTGAATTACGCGGGCTTCGCGCACGCATGATGCACGAAAGGAGGCACGAGTCGGTCGCGATGGACTCTGTATAGGCACCTTTATGTCTGTCTACTATTACTCTATACAGCAGAAGTTGAGTTTAGCAAAGGATTTAGCCTGAAGGATGACATATTTTAGCCAATTGCAACCTTTAACAACTTCAATTATATCTTACCTAGACTCTATATGTCCCTCAGAAAGTACTTCATCACCTTCCTGTCTCCATTCTGTATCTGCTGGCACGGGCTTCAGATCCCAAGCTATAACCAAATGCACGCTTAGACACTAGTTGCAAATTACCCACCCGGTAAGATGCACATACGATTTATACTTTTTATACTCTGCAAAGGGTCGGCAAGATGGATTTAGGTAAATTCTAAAACTGCATGTTCAACGTGCGTCTCTATGCTGTAATTAGTGTTGCAGAGTTGGGCATACATTGGGAACGGCAATGCTAGTGTCTTTTCGCTTTGACACCGGACAACCTAACGTTGCCCACGTCCACTGCACTCCGTACTTCTGCTTGATATACAGCACGGAGTTTAGTCCTGCGCTGGCGTCAAAGGACCAGGTATATGTTCCTCCAGAGTCGCATTCAAGGTGGCAACTACCGACATATCCGCAGGGGCACGAGTTAGTGCCGAGCCAGCGGATGCACTCCAGCGGGCGTTTACATATCTGTCAACATGCTATGTCTCGCGTAACTCGTACAGAAGCAACTAAGCTCAGGAAAGAATTTTAGCCTAAAGTGTGTAAGATGTTTATATAGAATACATTCTAGCTAGTTGCAACGTTAGGCGAATATACCAAGTACGTGCATCTCCCTAAGCAATTGCAAAGCTTTGATTGTATACTTCGCAAAGTAAGTTCAGCAACTAGTGTAGCCTCACTAATTTAAAGAAAAATAAGACCCTTAACTGCCTCCCGCATCTCATATGACCTTGGGGTCGCGAAATCCAACCTCATCCAGTACGCGTAAGTGCCTTCTGCTCTATTGGACGGCCGGTCCGTCTATATGCTCTGTAGAAACCTACTGCCAAGTACTACTAACACATTGCACCTTTAAGTCTTTTAAAATATACCGCAGGCCCTGGTCGACACAACGTTAGACAATTTGAAACAGTAGACAGTCACTGCGGCCGGCCAGCCACCTTTGCTCGGCGGAACTGTACCCTTCTGAACGTATAACACATGTCCGTGATCTAGAACGTCCAAGTTTAAGTCATATTCCCCAGGTTCATAGAGAACTTGACAAAAGATCGCGAGTTTCTAACTGCTTGCTGTGAGGATGACCGCTGATACTGTTAGTAATTACAGCCTTGCTGTTGTAGACCAGGGTTATACCCTAGTATGCAATGTAGGTGTTAGTTGATCAGTTCTCAGAGACCTAAACAATACGTTTCCTTTTGCCTTGATTAGGAAGGTACGGGAGCGGGCTTGTCCAGCCGTGTGCGCTGGGACCCCGCGCTGACCCCTGTGACGATACACCGTTACACTTGCGATTTATAACCGATCTTGCATTCTAACGCAACAGTCTACTTTTTCAGCTAGACCAAGGGGCAGCAAGACGCTGCTAACGGAGTAGACTAAGCTTCATAGTAATAGATAGTTTAAGGAGAAACTCTAGTTGCAATATACCGGAATAAGACTAGAATGTAGTAAATAGAATATAAGACATATTTACATATGATAAACGTTAAAGGCTATTGCTATAATAAACGTATATAGAGCACAAAAGAGGCAAAAGTCCGTGCCCAGTCTGCTGATGGATGCACTCTAGTGCATATAAGGTGCTGTATACTCCGTACTCCGTACTAGATCTCGTTTTACTCTGCAGAAGCAGCTAAGTTTCGGAACCTTAAGTCTGCAGGACGGCACATTCCATCTGATTGTCACATTCGGCGATTCATACCAGTATCTCTCCAAGCACAGTAAGTAAGGCTTTGAGGTTGAATTTTCCACAAGTCCCTTGTTGGAAACAGCCACCCAGAATTACTGACGCCGCCAGCGCAAGGCCAGAGATAAAAAAAAAAAAAAAAAAAAAATTGGTGCCAAGTTGACGCTGTCTTGTAGGTCAGACTGGCCCTCGAGGGAGCTAAGCTCATCTGAAGGGCCATAAGGTTGTCAAGGCAGATGCTAAACTGTCTGCATATTCCCCCTGTACGCTTACGTGCCATCTGCCCTTCTGGACGCCGAATCCGTCTACAATGCGTTGATTGCGACGTGACATGTTCGGGTAACGCTAAGTTCATACGACTTAGTTGTTGTCTCGAAGAGCAGCACAATTCGTCAAGTCTAACGTCCACCGTTTGCGCAACTGTTGACTCTCGTGAAACTATCGTGAAAATCGAAAATGTAACTTGGATGAGAGATGCCAGGGATGTGTGTCTCCCTTTCTAAAAGGAACAACTTCGGTGACGCCATATTGCAGGGCTGGACCGGAGCTGATACGATCACGTTATTGTCGGCTGCCTTGCGGTTTTCAGCTTAATTTTCGCTCGAAGCCAACAGCTCGCCTGAGACCCCGGAGCTTTTTCATCTGGAGCGAGGGGAGGAAGTGCGCTTGCAGAGCACGTCCTAAGCGCAGATAGCAAGAAGCCTGAGACAACAGGACAAGACTGAGCTTCTTCGTGGGGCTGAGAGATTGATGAGAAGGTGGCACGAAGCCAAGCTGTATTGGTTGGGAAAGTTGGCTGGTTTTTGTAACTGAGCGCAAGGCCGTGCGCTCGCTAGGGATGCAATCTATTCATCTTTCAGTTACAGCAGAAGCCTTAGTATAGTAATAGCTTTTGAAATAACATCTGTCGTCTTGGGTTATCGTGATAAGCGCATGTTTAATACCCTATAAAGTATCGTGGTAGCATGAAACAGCAGGAGGAGTGAAGTGGTAGAAGTACTAGCTAACCAGTGTAATACAATCATGATGATAGTTTTTATGTACTAGAATAGCATATTAGAGAGTTAGGGTTACACAAGTGGAATCTAAAGAGCCCGTAGATCACAAGGCAAAGGCTAAAGTGAGCTGTGTCATTAGGAGCGCGACGGTATGTACGCTGTCTAATAGATCCTTCTGGAATAACAGAGGTTATTCCTAGATCTATTATATAGGAGGTTCTATACGTGTGGAAGCTGCAGCGACTATAAAGATAGAAGAAGGAGAAAGCAAAGAAGAAGAAGAAGAAGTGTTGTTAAAAATGAGTGACTGGTGTCGACAGACCAAAGATGGGCGAGTAATGCTTTGCAATCTTTCCAAGCATTGCACCTTCCAGCTACTTATCCGCGCCGCACGCAGACTCGCCAGTCGCACCGTGATCGTACGTGCCACTGATCCTGCAGGACATAGCATATCCATGATGATGTATTCCGCATGCCTGACTGACTGACTGACTGACTGAATTGATTGATTGATTGATAGGATGACTGAGAAGCTAGCTGTAGGGTAAGGAGGAAGAGGATATCAAGGCATGGTGGGGCTGTGGGGTTATGGGGCCCGAGCTCGTGTGGTCGGGTCACCGGGTCAACTATCTATCCGACGCGGCCCCGCCAAACAGAGCGTGCGCTGCCACTCGAATAATTTAATGTTTCCATCATCAACAATGAAAAATTTCAGCATTGATGCGCAGGGTCATACTTGGACGTAAAATACACCTTCCCTAAAGCCGGCAAGTAAGCATAAACTGGTCTTTGCCACTCCAACCTTGATATATATAAATTTTTTTTTTTTTTTTTTTTTCTTTTCGCTCGCAGAGATACAGGCCATATAGAGTATATTCTATGACATTCTATGACATTCTATGACAATGTAGGTCCACGTCTGCTTCAGTTCCTTTAGAGTAGTAGTCTATATACTGATAAAAGTACTAGTAATTGTTCTAGCTATAAAGAGATACATTATATATTCTATAGTTTCCTCTATAAGCAAAGGTCACTTAACGTTTTATACCTAAGCGAGAGGCTTACTGATAAGATACTAAGGATTAGGAATGCAGCATCTAGATTGCAGCTAGCTTAGCATTAAGGAGGTACACCTATTGCATTGTATATATAACTAGAATGTACCTAGGTATGTAGTATGCGCTGTCTACAGAACACGTGCGGTACCTAAACACAATATCCACGCAAGTTCTGTTTCGGCTCATATGTAATGGAAACGCTGAAATTCTTCAACTTGGTACAACCCTCAGTCCTTAATTTCCAATCTTTGCACTTGGTTTTGTCCGGCTGATCCACGCCTGTTGTAAGATCAATGACGCAGGAAAGACCGCCTGGTACGTCCCAGGAAATTGCTTTATTTTTCGTCTTATATTCAAAACCCTTTGAATAGACTGCGGTTCCTTTCAAGTTTTTGTCATGGTAATAGCTGATAAAGTTAGTACCATTAGCGTTGGTCGCTCTGCGTTATATAGATAAACTTACACAGTAACGCAACACCAATCAGCCCCAGACACAGGCAATCCTTCTGCTCGGCTGTCTAAACTAGATAGAGAAATTGCACTTGCATGACACGTTCTAAGAACAGAGAGCAAGAAGCTAACAGCAGCTAGACTGAACTTCATTGTAGGCGAATGATTGATCAAATAAGAAAAGCAAAGAAAATCTAGTTGCGGGATGTGACAAGACACTAGAGCATATAGTGAAGCGAAGTTGCCTTTGTTTTATATTTGAACCAGGCCGGACGCTCGGTAAGGATGCAGCCTGTGTAGCTTTTATTGCAAAGCCCAGCAACGGGCAGCTAGGTTCGGAAACAGGATTAGCGTGAGTGTGTTGCAATAGCATTTATCGGCAATGCCGGAACCCAACCCCTGTATGATTTTACAAAAATATGAGCCCCATTTTTATCCACCTGTTAGGTACTCTGCTCCTCTGCGTGAGCTACCGCTGTTTAGAGAAGCACAAGGTAGATATACAGGGTATTAAGCGCTACACTGTAGAGACCTATTTTTCTTAGCAATTTTGCTTATAAATTAAAGTATCTATTGTTTCCACTACATATATTACTAATTTCCATTTCCCAGTATTAAAACTAACGCTGGTTTTAAATACCGCATATGTACATGTGTACACCCATACATTTGAGAGCTCCAAGTACCACATGGACGGTCTTGGCTTGGCGGAAGGCGGCCTGGGTAAACTGCAATAATACATTTCCGGCCATGGTATAGGTACCAAGTCCGACGTTTGCCATTGCGTACATATGAAAACAGCAATGCCCAGCTATGCATTTTCATATATAGCATAAGCCGCAATCAGGACGGATTCGCGGGCACCATCGGCCGCTTGCCCATAATGGTCGTTCCTGCTTTTGCTCTAGGGTCTTCCTATGTAAGATGGTAGAGATAATAGCTGGCTGGCGTGATATAATAATAATGTTTACTACCACGTTACCTTGCAAGCCCTAGTACACCAGGGACATAATACCTGTGTAGGACCGAAGTGCGGTTCCAGCACGTAACATTTATTCTATCATAATGTATACTTATCAAGCGTCTTCTGCCCTACTAGACGTCGCCCGTCTATACATGCGCTGTTTCCGAAGACGTGCTGCGCCCGACAACTCTTTTCATCCTTGATAAGCAGTTCTGGACTGGACTGACCCTCATTGTAGATTAATAATAATTAATGAGGGAAAAAAAAAAAAAAAAAAAATTCTAGCTGCGATGTGTCTCAAAGAGCCTAAAGTCAAGCAAAGTTGCTTTATTCTATGGCCGGACGCTCGCGGAAACGCAGGGGAGGAGCTGCAAGCATTAGCGGAACCTTTTGATCTGTTAGCACAGCGTACTTACACTTTAGGCTCATAACACCAAGGACGTAATCCATTTTGTCACGAGCACATCGGGCCACAAGGGGACGGAGACAGGCGCAGACTCAGGAGATAGGGGCCAGAGATTGAAACCTTCAAGCACCCGACCCTAGGTAGCACCTCCCTATCTACGACCTCACTGTTCCTTGATCCTCACTTCGTCCTTGTGATCCCCAAGCCTCGACAAACAGCTAGACTAAACTTGATTGTTGGAATTAGGCACAATTACGCCTACAAGCTGCACGCTGATTGGTCCGTTGGACCACTATAATTGTGGAGCCTATGTGCCTCAGGCGTACAACACCAAAGGCCACATCTTATCACATTGCGTGCGGCTTCCTTTCCTAGCGGATTAGATTATCGGAATATACTCTGTTTTACCTATTAGCACTAGTGCTTACAAAAGTACCCTTAGTTCTCCTAACACTAATTAGTGGTTAACACAACTAACCACAGAAAGTAATAGAGTTCTACAAGAAGAGGCGCTTGTCTTTGCTAGGTAAGTGTACTTTAGAGAAAAAGGTTTGTGGTTAAGCCTAAGTTCTTAGGATCGCAAGACTTATAAATTTCGTGCAGAAGGCGTTATTTATAGGAGTACAATCTAGTTGTCTACTATAACACCTAACAATAATGTTTGTTACGGGCTTAGGCTTTAGCCCAAGCTAGGTCAAGGAAAGGAGGAGACTAGGTCCTAGACAGGACCTAGGGAGGTCGCATTACAGGCCCGCAATAGAGCTAAGGCGGAGGAATGTAGTACCTACAATAAAATTAAGGTAATAGTATAGTAATACTAAGGTAAGGGAAATATAGGTTATAAGGGAATTCTAGTAAGGGGAATAATAGAGGGAACTAAAAAAGAGTATATAAAGCTAGATAATAAAGTAGATATAGAACTTCTTTTTCTCTCTTTATAAATATAGTTACTATTCTCTTAAACACTTACTTATAGTTACTATAAGGCTAGTCTATTATATACTATATTTATTATAGAAAACTAAACTAATACTAATAGTTCTTTAATACCTATAAAACAATAATATAACAATCTTTAAATATAACTCTAAATATAAGCTAAATAAATTATAGCGCTATAGTAGCTTACCTACTAGGCTACTACCTAATAGAAGACGCTATACTAAAATACTATAG